>CM040184.1:40389906-40477406 GCA_022606455.1 Callitettix versicolor
AAATTAGCATGCAAATACAATGCCACTATAATTTTCCACAAAGTTTCGCCCCCTTTTTTCAGACACATTTATCGCTAGTGACTTGTTCTGAATATAAATTCAGACCACACATAGCAGCACGCATTAATTGTACTACAAAGTCTTTTAATTGAATTGTATAGCCCAGCGTAGTAGTGTAGAAGATACGTTTGGAAATTCAATTAGTTCTGGGCACGATTCTGTGTTCGTCGTTGTCCCTACATCAGAGGCGGGCCTATGCAACGCTTTTTAGTGATATTAAGCCGCGTTCATATTGGGTGTAGTAATTAGGTTACTTGTACCATACACTTGCAGGCCAGCTACTGGTCTTGTGTCAACCTGTGTTGATTGACGCTATAAATGTGTTTTACCCTCGAGGTATGTAAAACATTTCTGTTACTGAACAAAAATAAAAAAATAAAGTATCATGTTTTCTCTTTCTTTTTATTTTAATTACGACAATTTGTTCGAAAACACGACAAATTATTAAAGCTAATAACATTACATTAAATTATAACATTAAATTATTAACATAACATTAACATAACATAACATTAAATTATTAAAGTTTAATAACATTACCTAAAACTTCTTATGCTTATCAGCTGTTCAATGAAATCACTTGATCGTTACGAATTAATATAAAATAACTGATTTTTACCGTAACTAGCATAGCTAATTTTTAACAACATAACCTAAAACGTATTATAGCCTATCAGCTGCTCAATGAAATCAGTAGATCGTTACGAATTAATATAAAACAACTGATCTCTTACTACTGTAACTACCACAGCTAATTTTTAGCAACATAATCTAAAACGTATTATAGCCTATCAGCTATTCAATGAAATCTGCTGATCGTTACGAATTAATATAAAACAACTTATCTCTTACTGTAACTACCACAGCTAAATTTTAACAACATAACCTAAAATGTATTATAACCTATCAGTTGTTCAATGAAATCAGTTGATCATTACGAATTAATATAAAACAACTGATCTCTTACTGTAACTACCACAGCTAATTCTTAGCAACATAACCTAAAACGTATTATAGCCTATCAGCTGTTCAATGAAATCAGTAGATCGTTACGAATTAATATAAAACAACTGATCTCTTACTACTGTAACTACCACAGCTAATTTTTAGCAACATAACCTAAAACGTATTATAGCCTATCAGCTATTCAATGAAATCTGCTGATCGTTACGAATTAATATAAAACAGCTGATCTCTTACTGTAACTACCACAGATAATTTTTAGCAACATAACCTAAAACGTATTATAACCTATCAGCTGTTCAATGAAATCAGCTGATCGTTATGAATTAATATAAAACAACTGATCTCTTACTGTAACTACTACAGCTAAATTTTAACAACATAACCTAAAATGTATTATAACCTATCAGTTGTTCAATGAAATCAGTTGATCATTACGAATTAATATAAAACAACTGATCTGTTACTATAACTACCACAGCTAATTTTTAGCAACATAACCTAAAACGTATTATAGCCTATCAGCTGTTCAATGAAATCAGTTGATCGTTACGAATTAACATAAAACAACTGATCTTTTACTGTAACTACCACAGATAATTTTTAGCAACATAACCTAAAACGTATTACAACCTATCAGCTGTTCAATGAAACCAGTTGATCGTTACGAATTAATATAAAACAACTGATCTCTTACTGTAACTACCACAGCTAATTTTTAGCAACATAACCTAAAACGTATTACAGCCTATCAGCTGTTCAATGAAATCAGCTGATCGTTACGAATCAATACAAAACAACTGGCAACAACTGTAACCATTAATGTAACTTTGTATTTTGTAATCAAATTATAATCAGTGAAATAACTGATAACAAGTCAATTGTATCAAAAACTGATCAAGTGGTCAAGCTATTCCGGTCTAGGTCTTACCAAAATGGCAGCTCTTATAGTACATTTTACAATGCAACATTTGCTAACAAATGAGAAAAATTAAGTTTAACACTTGTTTCAAATGATGTTGCGGTTTCTTGGTGAATTCGCATTGAGACTGGCTGGAGGCTTGTTACAACTTTCTCAGAACAGATTATGCAGCTCAATACAGCACAGTACTTTATAGTTTCAATCAAAACCGCTACTGTCGCTTCTTTACAGTGACAACTTACAATGGCTCACGATTGTATAACGGGTGTTTCGGCGTCTAGACATCAGACAGCGCTAAGCTGGTTATCTACGACCACACACAAGCTCCTACCATTCATTTTAACCATAATCGTACAACGTTCGATGTCAACGTATGACAGACTATAGTACATTCCATATTGCGTCATATCAAATCGACGGCTGTAGAACATTTATATTTATCGCCTTTTGTGTATCACATTTGAACCTTTATTTTAGATTCAAAGCTAACGTAACATTCTAATATTACACAAGCTCTTACCATTCATTTTTAACCATAATCGTACAAGGTTCCACGTCAACGTAGGGCGGACTACAGCACATTCCATATTGTGTCGTAACAAGTCGACAGTTGCAGAAAATTTAAATTTATCTTTGTGTATTACATTTGAACTTCTATTTTAGATTCAAAGCCAATACATAACATTCTAATACTATACGTTTTAAATTATATTTTTGTAGTCACTGATGACTAAATATTTACAACGTGATTACTTTTTAAAGAACCCATGACTGAAAACAACAATCACTCAGTTTCTTCTTAAAGCCTGACGACCACCAAATGCGGAGCGGAGACAACCTAAGCGGAATAAAGATGAACGACAATCGGTAGCGGAGTTCAGTCAGTTTAAAAATTGCGTTTGTACCTTTTAATTATAAATACGAGGGTTGTCCATAAAGTACGGTTCCCAAGGGGCTATAACCGCTGCGAACGTTGTTACGCGGGATCCGGTGATCTTGGCTTGCTGCTTACTTCCTCCACTCTCAATCTCCACTCCGCGATCGATCTATAACGCTCAGTCTTGGCTTGGTAGCCGTTAATAATGGAGTTGTCTTTTCTGTCTCCCGCCAGGTGCGAATTACGCTCTGTGATTCATTTTTTGTGTGCAAAAAACACTGCGCCTGTGGACATTCATATCCAACTGTGTGAAGTCTGCGGAGAAAAATGTATGAGCATACAACACGTGCGCAAATGGTGCAGAGAATTCAAAGACGGATGTACAGACGTTCATGATAAACAGTGATTTGAACGAACCACCAAGGTATAGCAAGGTATATTTTGTATAGCAAGGTTTGTACAAAATGAGTCCCAAGCAGACCACAAACGGCAACGGATTGATGCGGCCCGCAAATTTCTTCACGCCTACGAAATCGATGGCAAGAAATTCTTGGACGTCATTGTCACTGGGGACGAGACCTGGGTATACTAAACGATATCGGAAACGAAAGAACAATCACGTCATTGGAAACATCAAGAATCGCCGAAGCCACGGAAGTTCAAACAAACACTGTCTGCCGGCAAAGTCATGGCGAGAGTGTTTTGGGGCAGGAAGGGGTTATTGTTGTGCGAATTCATGGATAGCGGCACAACAATCAATGCTGATCGTTACTGTGAGACGTTAAAGAACCTTCGCCGCGCGATTCAAAACAAGTGGAGATACATGCTCACGAAGGGAGTTCGTTTCCATCAAGACAATCCTTGTTCGCACACCGCCCGTGTAACAACCGATCTCATCAACCAATTTTGATGGGATACTGTCACACATCCGCCCTACAACCCGGACTTAGCCCTAAGTGGTTACCATCTCTTCTCTAATTTGATGGTAACAAGTAGGTGGGACGCATTTCAGTACCAGAGAGAAGATGAAAGAAAAAGTTTTAAGCTACCTTCGTGCGGTGCGGCGAGGAGTTTTTCGACTCAGGCATACAAAAGATGGTTCACCGTATGCAAAAATGCATCGATCACAACGGTGATTATGTCAAAAAAATAGAAAAAAGTGTAAGCTTTCCAAAAATGTATTATTTAATGCAAATAAACGTGTTTTTCATTGTGAAAAATTATTGGGAACCTTATTTTACGGACAACCCTAATATTTAAGCCTATTACTGTAAATGACTCTAGGAACTATTGTTTAAAAACCGTAACCTAAGCAACGTTAACCTAGTAAAGAGAAATAAAAATACGTGATCAGCGTGGTCGAAGTTACGCGGAAGGGTGCTCTACAATACAAATAATATGTGGAGGTTTTGAATGTGTAGTCCGCTTCGCATTTGGTGATCACTCACGAAGCCTAGTCGCCCCTCTCTCTCTCTGTCTCTCTCCCTCCCTCTCTCTCTCTCTCTCTCTCCTCTCTCTCTCTCTCTCTCTCTCTCTCTCTCTCTCTCTCTCTCTCGTAATATGGAATAGATTGTAGAATGTCCATGTCAGGATTATTTGATTTTTATAAAACCAATTAACTGTAACGTGCACTTGGGACAGTAAGTAATTTTGCAGAGTAAACTTATTTAAATAAATAAAGCAAAAAGTTGCATTAACTTTCTCACATTCGATTATTTCAGTAAACAATTAAGTGCGAAAGCACAGTTCTTCAGTTTTTCTCAGAATCTAGTCATGTCAGAACGCGACTAAATCATAACTCCATATGGAGAACAAAACTGAAATTTGAAAGTATTATTAATGAAAAGAAAAACAATCCCACCCATTTGGTCTATATTTCAGTTGTAAACCTTCATAGCCGAGCAAATTCTGATAAACAAATTTTTAGAAAAAAATAGATTTTTCAGTTTTTTCGTGACATTTGAACTATAAATTCTGCAAAATTTGAACGAAATGTTAAAACCGATTTCTAGCGCTTAAAAAAACAGGACTTGTATTATGGTTACATACGTACAGTCATCCAAAGAAAAAAATATTTTATAAGATTAATAAATATCAAAATCGTTTTAGACGTTTCCGAGAAAATATAACATAAATACAAAGACAGCTCGTTTAATATTACAATACGTATAATGGGCGCCGTACATGCACACGTGACACAATAATTGATGACGTAACACCGTTACATAGACAGTCGATGCATGTACTAAGAGAGGGACCCATAAAGTCTGACCTCTGGTTTGTTATTCAATAATTAATCATCCCAACCTGTCTTGCCCATCAATACTACAGCTTGTATAATACAGCTACTCACTGGCACACAGAACTTCGTAATTTCGTGCATTATATCTGTATGCTTACAATTCAGTAAACGAGGAAGTTCCATAAAACGTAATTTCCAAATTACAACCCCCAAATAAAATACTAACGTTTCTACTAAACAACTATTTTTCAAACAACTAGCCGCCTCGGCGGCCTAGTTGATAGCGTACTGGGCTATCACCCCAAGGACCCAGGTTCGATTACCGGCCAGGGCTTGGCATTTTCATACGCTATAAATCATCCCATCGTCTACATTAGCCCAAGTGTGCACAATACGTAAAAAAAAATTCAAACAATTTTTACAAAATTCGGAGCTACCAACACGGCAAGATCCTAACCCTTGACAATAAAAAGATCACCGATCCTAAACTCTAACAGACTTTTCATTGTAACGAACTTGCCCGAGCAATTACTAAAATAGAGGCTACTATGTGTCTAGTTTGAATCACGGTATATAGATACAAGGTAGGGGCCACGGTGGGTGTGCGCAGTAGACTACCGCGCGCGTGACGTCACTGGATCAAACTATTCACTGCTACCACCGTAAATACAATTCTATTTTATGTAATTTCCCGTTTAACAATGCGATGTTCTGTAAATGTAGTTGGAGATACGGTGTGTTTATGTGAGTGTTGTGTTTTAACTAAAAGGTCTTTTTTGTGTAAATAAAAGGTGATAATTGTGTTTTGTGGTCGAGGTTTAATAAGTGTAAGAAAAGATTTAAGTAGCCTATGTTTTGAATCCTAAAAAATACATAATTTGTTTTGTTTGCTGTTGTATAATTGTGTATGCATAACAATGACTGGTTGTGCTATTGCCAATTGCTATAATAATGATAAGAATTGTAAAGGGAAAGGAATTACATTTCACAGAATTCCAAAAGACGAAGGCCTGAGAAAAGCATGGGCTCATGCGTGTAAACGAGCAGATCATTTTAATTTTGATAATGTTAAAGGCTGTTCTGTTCACTTCATTTTAATGACGATGATTTTAAAAGGCATTTTAAATCCTAATTATTAAATACAAAACCTGTGAAATCCGGTGCCATTCTACGTTTTAACATTTCCACAGTTGAAAATAAATGTTTTGATTCTGAACGAGCGACAAGGATTAAAAAATTTGAAAACCAAGAAACATTAAAAAAACTTATTGACGAGTCCGATGAAAATCTACAAGAAAAATTACGGTAAACTGAAATGACGTTGGTGCAATTGTAACGTGTAATTCTGTAAATGAAACCCACTTTCCGTAGTCAGTAATTTTAATACAAATATCGTTGTAAATGATGCCTCTGTAGAAGAAATGAAATGTTTAAGAAATGAAAATTTACTTTTGAAGGAACAAATTCAACTTGCATTACAAGAACTGGTCTCGGTTAAAAATAAAAATGTGGCTTTACAAAGCAATGTTACTAAGTTTACGAATATTTTTTCTGATAATCAACTATCATGGTGAGAATGGGCTAAATAAAGAAAAAGGTGTGAAAATCTGACAGATCCTGTTACGTCCGTACCCGTACATTTATGAGGATTAAATCTTTAAATAAAAAGAAGTCTGTAAAAAAGAAGATACGGAAATAAATCCACTGATGCCGGAAAGAAGACAAGTAATAAACTCAGTAAACTACAATAACTTGTACTAGGTATCAAAAGTAGTTTGTTATCTACGTATATAATAATATATATATATATATATATATATATATATATATATATATATATAGTGTGTGTGTGTGTGTGTGTGTGTGTTTTGAAACATAAGTTCTAAGAAATACGTATGTTTTATTTTACTGTTTGCATAATAGGCATACGGCTATGTGCTATTTAATTTGTTGTTAATTTTTTATTTGAGATGTGCGTTTTCAGTCAACCACATAATTGTCAAGGAAAATCCGCAGATACGTAATTCATAGTGTGATGTACTTTTAACTTTCAAACAAAAAATAACCTGGAATTTTTCAAGCTATGGACCTATAATTTACTTTAATATTAAATAATATTGTATAAAATAAAAAGTTTCCGTTTTGACAATGAGCGATTTCAGTAAGTAAAGTAATTAACAGCTTTATTAATGTTAGATATAAGGAATTATTATTATAATTACTATAATACAGTTACTAACACTAACATTACAAACTGTTTTCTACTGAACACTATGTCTGAGCTTGATCCGATGTACTTCAGCCGGCAAGTGGTGGTGGGGACATGCGCGTGGCTCTTACCGTGAATCTATATACTGTACCGTGGTTTGAATCAAATCATGTTTAATTTATGACAACATTGAAAACATAATTACTTTCAAATTACACCAGAAATACGAAAATAAACCGTGACCGCCGTCAGGTTCAAATCTGTATTTTCAATGGAACTTGAAAATTTTAAATTGCTAATTTAAGCAGATTTTAACCCTGATTCTGATAATAAAATAAGATTTTTTAAAGTACAAGATTTGCAATACCCGCCATTTTGAAACTTCTAAACAATTTGCTGCGTAACGAAGAGCCCAAGATATTACAAAAATCGATTTTGTGCAAAATTTGAATTACAAGAGACGAAAACTGTGAACGTGAGCCGGGCGGACACCGCTGAGCGGAGCGGACTACGCATTCAAAACATAAACTATTATTTTAACTGTCTAGTTCGGTTTTGAAGCTGATCTGTTTCCCCCACTACGCCGACCACACCTCCAAACTTACTTCTCGTTGTCTAGGTTACGGTGTTAATCATAATAGTTTCCTAGAAATGATTACAGTAGGCCTAAAGATTTAGATTTAAAAGATACAAATTCGTTTTTTTAAACTGACTGACTTCCGCTTCCGGTTGTCGTTCATCTTTATTCTGCTCAGCTCAGCGTAGCTCCGCTCTGCATTTTGTAGCAGCCCGGCCCTAACAATTATAAAAAAATAAAATTTTTAAAGGCCCATCGAAAAATGATCTCGAAATCAGGATCTGCGCTCATTTCAAGGTTCCGGCTCTTACAATGGCTCCTCTAAAAGTAAATTTTTTCAATTAACGTTCTTGAACAAGAAAACAAGTCAACTGTACAAGGACATTATCAGATTATAGAACATCAAACGCTATAAACAATCCCAGGTTAATTAATAGAAACCTACCTCAATGCAGCCCGTCACATATCATAAGCCTGCGCCCAAGTAAAGGATACTTTATTTGAATTAATTGGCTCTCAGGTTCAGACCCCCCCCCACTGCGCATAGCGTTTTTGGCCGATTTATAACCTCGGGTCCAGCTACCGACTTTGGCTACGAAATAAATTTATCTGTTTTGTAAATTAATCTAACGTTCCCATCCACATTCCACCCGTTGAACAATATAATACAGGATGTGCCGTAAGTTATTACACTAACACAATCATAACTTTATTGTGAGTTCTATTGCTGTCTAGAAAGGGTGGGGACGGCCTTTTCACCTTTTATTGGCAGCGACTCAATTTTTAAAACTTTAGGGAGGACCTAGCACGTTTTTTGTATCAAGAAAAACATAGACACTCGCGACTACACGGAAAGCATATAAAAAAAGCGTCATTTTTGCCATATACACGTTATTAGTATTCTTTAAGTGAATTTGAGTCTACCAGTGAGCTGATTGATCAACGTGCATTCTTAACTCATTGTTATGATTTCAGCACATAAAAGAAGAGTCGTGAGTTCAAAACTAGTTGTTGGCTTTAACTTTTTTTTGTATTTAATATTTGTTTAATAGGCTACTATGTATATAAAAAACTTCAATAAATAAGTACTTAAAATACTAATGAACACCTACATGCCCTAGTCATCACAATTACTAATGAATTTTCGTTTGAAAAATTAGTTATTGGAGCGGCCATCACGGTAAGGCCCAGACCCGGAACCTTGAAATGAGCACCTCTAGATTAAAAGGTGTCAAAAGTGTCGTCAAAAAATTGTGTGTGTGTGTGTGTGTGTGTGTGTGTGTGTGTGTGTGTGTGTGTGTGTGTGTGTGTGTTTTAGCACGCTCACGTTTGCAATTTGGTCCAATTTTATTCACATTTGGGAACAAATAAATTATGGCAATAGCTTGGACACATTCGTTAATCAGAAAAATTCTTTCACCAGTTTCAAAATGGTAGTACTTTAAAAGCTTTAAAAAAATGGTAAGTTTTTGTCTTAATTATTTTGAAAATCGAATTTTACCGTCGCAATCAGCGTTGAAAACTTGTGAAAAATGCGAAAGCCGCAATTCAAATTCCAAAGAAAATCACCGTTAGCCCAGTTGAAGCAAATATTTCTTAGCGCAGTCGATACGCGAACAATTTATTTGAAATTTCGCGCAGGGTCACGCTACTCCCCTCCCAATGCAGAAGTTAACGACCTTCTAAAGAGCTTAGCGCTTTGTATACAAATTCGCCAATCCCAAGCGCTCAGGGTGGTGCCCTTTTCAAATCAGAATGATTAAACGATAATAGGTTTCTGTCGCTTAAAACAATACCGATGCGACCTCTGCCCTACATTATTTGTCTGTTCTTACATTATCGTAATTGAAAGCGATGTATCGATACTGAAGTAAAACGTACATAATTGGGAACTTGGAATAAAAACGTTCTATTCGAAACGAGTAAATTTATTCAATGATATAAGCGGCAAAAACAGTCGTAAAAAGTTGATAAATAAACCAGATTACTTTAGTTGCACAACTTGCTAGAATTTCATTATTTATAAAACAAATATAGCAGAGAAAACTTAATTAATTGAAGTAATCATAGCTAGTGTCCAGGATTACATTATCGATCTTACTATTAAATTAAAATCATACGCAATTGATATTAAAGAAAATGAAAACATATTTATATCATATACAAATATAAAACATCAACCCTGTACAATACAATATATCCAACTGTTAATGCTCTAATAATTACTGTGATGGCTAGTTTGGGAATGTAATATAATGTGTGTGTGTGTGTGTGTGTGTGTGTGTGTGTGTGTGTGTGTGTGTGTGTGTATGTGTGTGTTTTAGCACGCTCACGTTTGAAATTTTAGTCCGATTTAATTCAAACTTGGCACGAAAATTGATTATCGAAATAGCTTGAACAAGTTCGTTAACCAGCAAAATTCTTTCAATTGTTTCAAAATGGCGACCATTTCAAATCTTAAAAAATTCCTAACTATTTTTTCTTGATAATCCGATTTTACCATCTTAATAAGCGTTAAAAATTGCATACGTTAGCATTTAGAATTTTCAAAATCCGTTGATATTAAGAAATGTCTTAACGGCGGTCAGGGTTCACTTTCGTATTTGCAACGCAATGTGAAAGTTAAAGTGCTAATATATGCAATTTTTAATGCTGAAAGTGCTAATATATGCAATTTTTAATGCTGATTATGATGACGATATCAGAACTTTTTCGAAATACGTGGATATAACGTCATGAGCCTTCAAAGTTTGTCTTTTTCCTGCAGTTTGAACGATACCTTACGGGCATTATTCCTTCCGTTCTTTAACTTTTGTCGGTTGGATTACTTTGGAGAAATTTAAAACGATGGCGAAAGTCAAAAGTTTGTCATTTGTCACGGACTTTTGACAATGCATTAGAAGCATTCTACAATATGAAGAAGAACAGTGTTTGTGGAATATCCGCACTAATGCTTACAAAACCGATATTTAAAAATACACTCGTTCTTAAAAATCGTCTGTTTGTACCACGATTTATCAAATGCAATACTTCAATAACAGTGGTATTTACACCCAGTGTCTTTCTCCTTTGTATTCATTGTCGGACTCAAACTTGTTTTTTCCGTTTTCCTCTCTTTTCTTTAGTAGCGCCATAACAAGAGTACTGCCTTGATGCAACAGTATAACAACTCAACATTATTCGATCCATTGCAGCTACTGCACTTGAGTAGTAATACAAACTATATGTAGTTAATAACCCAGCTGATCAAAGAAATTTAACGAATGCAACATGTTTTCTTTGATACAACTTTGACAAATATTTGAACTAGGTATGTGGTCAAAATTTCATCAGATATTTAACAAATATTTGAAAAATATCTTTGATTACATTGAAGGACAATGCTAAGCTGTACGAGGACTAGGTCATCTGTCGAGCTTCTGCAGTATAACTTAAGACGGAAAAGGAAAGCAAAGCTTGTGCCGGTGATTCACAAACTGAGGTTAGCGAGCGTGCCTCTTTTACTACTGAAGGAGACTGTATATACGCAGTGTAGGTTGCTTTTTAAATAGTGATTTTAAAAATATGTTTTCTTTTATTATTATCCAATTAAAACATTTTCGAAATGATCGCCGATCCTGACCGTCAAACATTCTATATACATGTACTGCATAAAAAAACGTAATAATAACTCACTACTGCAATTAAAAACTAGTATATCTCAACTTACTGTCTTGCTTTCCTGTACATATCCTGGTACTCCTCGTACTGGGCCCACACTTGCTTCGAAAACAAATGTCCTGAAACATAATCACATCATAATAAGTCTACAGAAAAAAGTAGCGAATTTTCAATTGGAAATTGAGCTATAAAGCAACAATGTGCGTGTGTGTGTGTGTGTTGTGTGTGTGTGTGTGTGTGTGTGTGTGTGCACGTGTGCGTGTGTGTGTGTTTGTGATGCGAAAAAGGTGGAAACATTCTTTTATATACGACCTGGGGTAGGGTACCGTCACTACCCCAGACTGTGGGACTCAAGTTCAAACTCAAGCTCAAACTCAAATCAATATATATATTGCTACCCACTAAAAAATCACCAAGAGAATTCCTTTTCTGTAACCTCCCCCCCACGGAACAGCCGCCAGTTCGTGGGAAGGTGGACTGCCTGACTGCCTACTTGTCTACAACGTTGGCTCCCCTTTCTCGATCCTCAGACCTCAACCTCTTCATGACCATTGCAGTGAATCCCACAATGGCCCTCCAGTTGGCCTCTGAAGCCATCATTGTCGCAACCAGACTTTCCGGTGTAATGCTGCCTAGCAGATATGTTTGCAGCTTCATCCTTTCCTGGTCGAATCTCTGACACCGGAAAAACACAGGCATCTTCCTCCACTGCTGGAAGATAGAGGGGACAAGCCAAGTCTGTTTCCAGCCTGAAAAGGAACAAGTAAGCTCGGAAGCAACCGTGCCCAGTGAGAATCTGTGTGAGATAAAAATCCATCTCCCCATGCTCTCTGTTGCACCAATCCTGGATGTTACCTATGAGTTGGTATGTCCATCGTCCATTTGTTGATCCGTCTCACTGTCGCTGCCATATCCCCAGGGTCCGATTTTGTTCCTCTTTAATTGCCATTCTATGACTATACCGCAGCTCAGCACTTCGCTTGCGCCAGTAGATCATTGTCTTTTCATCAGCCATCAGCTCCATTGATGATTCGCCAGCCACTACGCATGCAGAGTCGTAAGAAACTTGTGTGTGTGTGTGTGTGTGTGTGTGTGTGTGTGTGTGTGTGTGTGTGTGTGTGTTACGTGTGGTGTATACGCGCGTTTGTGTGCACGCTATCGTTTCTAACAATTTAGGTCCTGTTCTAGTGTTCTAGCACTCCGATTGCAATTTTCATCCGATTCGATTCGAATAAGTTACACAAATCGATTTCGGCAATCTAATAGCTTGGACAAGCTCGTAACCAGACACCAATCTGTTTATATGTTTCAAAATGGAGGTTATATCAGATGTTATCATATATCGTAACTTTTTATTGTACTTTTTTTTTAAATTTGATTTTATCATCACAATCACCATTAGGCCAGGCGGCCACCAAATGTGGAGCGGACTACGCATTCAAAACCATAAGCTATTGTTTTTAATGTAAATGCGGCCACTGAAACCGTAACGGAGCTGAGCGGGTCGAGCGGCGTCGCTGGGCTCCGCTCCGCGTGACTTCGAGTCTGTCTATTCGGTTTTGAAGCTGATTCAGTTTCCCCGACCACTCTGACCACGCCTCCGAACTTATTATTTCTCGTCACCTAGGTTATCGTTGCATATATTACGGTTTTTATACATAGTAGTTACTCAAAATCCGTTACAATATGTCTAAATATTTAGATTTAAAAGATGAAAACGCCTTCTTTAAACTGACTGAACTTCGAATTCAGGGTTGAACAGAAGATAAGTATTCTGAGCTAAAGGGGATATCTGCGGAAGTACCTCAAGGAAATGTACTGGGGCAAATTCTATACATTTTGTACAGTCGTGATATACCAAGGAATGAGGGATCTGTTACAACCACGTTTGCCGATACAGCTGCAATGGCTAGGAGTCAACAACAAGACTACAAGCAGCCTTGGATGAAGTCAGTAGCTGGACCAAGAAATTGAGAATTAGATTGAATGAAATGAAACCAATCACACATCAATTTTACTTACAGGAAAACTGTTCAAATACCGGTATTGGTGAATTCTCAGGTAATCTTCTATGGGAACACTGCAGAGTATTTGGGAAATTTCAGGATGCTAAACTCCGTTCGAAATAACATGTTAAAAAAAGGAAGAATTGAATACAAAGTATAGGAAAATGTACTGGATACTTGAGAGGAATTCTGAGTTGTCATTATACAATAAATGCTCTTATATAAGCAAATCAGAAAGCCTATCTGAGGTTGTGCCAAGAAGAGTAACATCAGGCTGAACCACGTCTTTCAGAATAAAGTACTTAGGACAGTTGTGAAGGCTCTGTGGTACATCAGAAGTGACAATACACATCACGACTTAAAAGTTGAGACAGTTGTCAACGAAATGAAACGATTTGTTACGAAGCACAAGGAATGCTTACACCAGCGCGTGAACCTAGAAGTTGTTCAGTTACTTAATACCAGCGATCTGGCGAGACGGCTAAGAAGAGTCAAGCCGCGTGATCTGGTTCTATAAGGAAAGAAAAAGTGTCAGCTGTAACCACGTGAGTTAGTGGATAGTCTGTCCGGTAGTCATCAGTGGACGTGTTGTACTGACAAAAGTGAATTAGTCAGGGAAAGTTGTTTGATAACTGTAAAGTTAGTTGTAACATGTCTATAATAAGAAAAGTACCGTGTATAAAGTCCGAACAAAGATATTTTCCCATTCAATTCCGTTTCAAGACAGCGATCTGATTTAACGAACACGAGTTCAGTAATACTGGCTGAACGGCAAGACCTATCATAACTTTAACAGCTTCATGAAGAAAGAGCATAAAATTACTAATGAAGTTGATCCAGTAATATTTTCTCTAAATATTACGGTTACAAGTTAAATTGGCGCGAAGTATACTGTTTTTGTACACCAGATTTGGCTTGAACATTTAAAAATAAGAAGCTTAAGATCTGCTTCAGTCAAATGAAAAGTGCCGCAATGAAAATCTGTAATTATATAATATTTTTAAGCACCGTGTGTAAGCTGTGTTAGTGATCATGAGCTTTGCTCTTCCTGAGAGGATGGAAGGATTATATAACCATTTTATGAAAGGAAAAAGTAATAGTTGTAATCACGTGAGCTAGTGGACAGTCTGTTTGGAGGACATCAGTGGATGTTTACTAGCAAGTGTACGTGTTGGGGAAAGTTGCCTGATAACTGTAAGGTTAGTTGTAACATGTCTATAATCAGCGTTAAAACTTCAATAAAATAGGATTTAGAACGTCCATTACATTGAAAATAAATTAATTTGGCGGCAATAAGGGTTAATTTTTGTAATTTCAATTTAATATTAAAGTTTAAAAATATTAATTCATGCAGATTTTAATACTAATTATAACGGTGAAATAAAATTTAAAAAAAGTTTAGGATAGAAACTACTATTGTACGCTTCAATCACGTCAGCAGCAAGACAGCTGAGCGCCGCGGAGTGATCTCTACAATATCTTCGAGGTTACAAGGTTTTGAAGCGGGCAAGGCCTAACTCTAGTAATAACAATAATTCAAACACATTAATCTCTGCACATTACATGGCTAAAAGTCAGGTTGTTTGTTTTATAGTGGCGCTTGACCTTGAGCGGTCTAACAAGTTGTCTGCTTACCATTAATGATGGTAGTGGGAAAAAAGCTTAGTCGTATTTTAGGCTTTCGTACCGTTAACATAATGTGTGAGATGAATGGCGTTTACCAGAAGCATACTCTCTACCAGAAACATATTCTATTCTCCTTCAAGCCCCACGATTATACAAATGAACTATTCATTGCCCCACGCGATAAATTCTACGAACTTTGAATATCTATGAAAATGTCAGTAAGTATGAAGTGGAAAAAGTCAGAAAGTATGAAATAAGTACGTGCAAACATGCTTCTCTACGGGTTTCACTTAATTAAACTTTAACAACTAGGATTTATCGACGTTTCGGTAAAAATTACGCAACCAGTAAAAGGACAAAACATCCCGGTAATAACTATCAAACAGCGGACAACTGACGTAACTCGCAAGTGTTCGCCGCTAAACAGGAGAAAGTTCGTGCCGGCCGTATTATCCAATTAATACAATAGATACGTTCATAAGTTACTTCCCTGTTGGTGGACAAGCTACTCCTTTCATCTATTTGAACTAGACGGTGTCTGTGGAACCGGTTAGATTTGGGATTAGGGAGCTGGTGATGGGTACATTCTTTCATGGTCTAGTATCCTGCAAGTGTTGTGATGATTCATATACGGGTAGGCAGAACTGTGTTACGTTTTTCAAAACATTCTAACACAGATGTTTTTTTAACACTAGCAGTTCAAAGAACAGTAGACGTTGCTGGTAATGGTCTTAAGACTTTTTTAACTTCTTTCAACAGAAACAATATCGTATTTCCTTAACATCTTACGACTTTTTTAACTTCTTTCAGCAGAATTTGTATTCCCTAAACATCTTATGACTTTTTTTAACTTCTTTCAACAGAAACACTATTGTATTTCCTTAATATTTTACGACTTTTTTAACTTCTTTCAGCAGAAGTTGTATTCCCTAAACATCTTATGACTTTGTTTAACTTCTTTCAACAGAAACACTATTGTATTTCCTTAACATTTTACGACTTTTTTAACTTCTTTCAGCAGAAGTTGTATTCCCTAAACATCTTATGACTTTGTTTAACTTCTTTCAACAGAAACACTATTGTATTTCCTTAACATTTTACGACTTTTTTAACTTCTTTCAGCAGAAGTTGTATTCCCTAAACATCTTATGACTTTGTTTAACTTCTTTCAACAGAAACACTATTGTATTTCCTTAACATTTTACGACTTTTTAACTTCTTTCAGCAGAAGTTGTATTCCCTAAACATCTTATGACTTTGTTTAACTTCTTTCAACAGAAGAAACACTAACATTGACTTTTTTAACTTCTTTCAGCAGAAGTTGTATTCCCTAAACATCTTATGACTTTGTTTAACTTCTTTCAACAGAAACACTATTGTATTTCCTTAACATCTTACGACTTTTTTAACTTCTTTCAGCAGAAGTTGTATTCCCTAAACATCTTATGACTTTTTTTTTAACTTCTTTCCAACACAAACACTATTCCATTCTCTTAACATCTTACAACTTTTTTTAACTTCTTTCAACAGAAACAATATTGTATTTCCTTAACATCTTACGACTTCTTTAACTTTTTTCAACAGAAACACTTTTTCCATAACAGTCATACGACTTTTTTAACTTCTTTCGACAGAAACACTATTGTATTTCTCAAAATCTTACGACTTTTTTAACTTTTTTCAATAAAAACCCTGTTATATTTCCTTAATAGTATTTTTCAAGCGCTTCTTAAATAAATTCACAGTTTGAAGAACATCTCTAGTCATCAAAAATGAAAACAAAAACTTTTTAGACACAAAATAAGATGTAGAAACACAAGGTGTATTTGACCATCGACTTTCTCAGCAGCTGTTTCCGCTAAAAGCAGCAGTATCCAAATCATCCTAAGTCAAATACTAAGGATGTGTTTAACGCGCAATTAGTCTAAGTGAATTGTTACCACCCTCGGAGCAAATAACTGTGCAGCTGATTGATCACAAACTACGGATCATTACTCCGAACTAAGCGTGGGAAAATGGCTTTGTAATAACCTGCATCCGAATCGTCCAGTCAGTTCTCCAACGTTGACCTTTAATCATCTGTGAGACTTTTTAGGAAAGAGGAAAGTCTACCCATCATTGAGGCAGTGGGCAAGTGTGTGATCCTCCCTCCTGTGAAGTATTAAAGCCTCGGTTATTACTTGTTTTTTCTAGTTAGTTAAGTTTCCTGCAAATATAAAGTCAGTGGCTACGATAATCCTGTCGCAGCTTCGCCCACTGCCTTTGGAAAACATTTTCATTGCCACCCAGGGCTCAATATTCAGTATAGTTCAAGATGTCGCAAGATCAACAACGGAGTGATTCTTTTAATAACACTCAGTCCAAAACACGTAACTTTAAAAGAAGCTGTCGGATTCGCAGTATGAAACATTGATAAGCGAAGTGCAGTAGACAAACACTTTATAATAGCAGCACAAAGGCTTTGTAATTTTACTTGACATTTCCTCAAACTTCGTCCCGCCTTGACTAGGCTGTGATGACGGCATTCTTATAATTTCCGCCTTCCTTGTTTCCCCCGAAAGTATCTTTAAAACAGAGATTTTTGTACAAAAACAGAACAGCATAACGTCTTCATTAGAAACCATCTTGTACTTTAGAGATCATGAAGTTTCCGTTTTTACTGCTCCGTTCGTATCCGGGGGAAGAAAATTTTCCCACAAAAAGAAATGTTATTACTTAAAAAAAAGGATTTTCACAATCTAAACACCTAATTTCTTAAAACCGATGTCAAGATTTCATTGAAATTTTAATCTTACATGAATACTCATGACTACAGTCAGTGTAGATTGGGGAAGAGGGACTAACAACCAAAAAACCTTTAGGGAAAGGAAAGAGTTTACCATCTTCTGAAGAATCTTAAGGCAGAGCTGAGCTTCACGGTATTATTTTCAGTTCTTATTCGTGAGAACTTCTACAGTATTCGGAAAAAAAAGTCTACGAAGACTTTCCAATAAATTCCAGATTTGGAATTTTCTACTCGAGTTGTTTCTGTATGGTTCTCGATAAAAGCTAATTTCCTCCTTACAATCCTATTCTTCCTTTCTGTTGTTGATATATTCCAACAGAATAGGTAACACTTTCAAACACTAATTAAATAAATGTTGCAAGGATATTAAAATTTTTCCACAAAAAGAACTGTTATTACTTAAAAAAAGGATCTTCACAATCTAAACACCTAATTTCTTAAAACCGATGTAAAGAATTCATTGAAATTTTAATCTTACATGAATAATCATGACTACAGTCAGTGTAGATTGGGGAAGAGGGACTAACAACCAAAAGACCTTTAGGGAAAGGAAAGAGTAGCACTTATTTCTTAAGTTTCAACTAAATCAGAACTGTAACGACATACGAGTAGAACGGTAGTGTTTGGACAAACCTAGTCTTATCGTTAGGCATTTCATAAAAATCGTGTAACTGTGTTCAGTATTGTGACGTGTGTTTTCAATGTTTTGTCAAAAATTTGTGACGACCTTTGTGAGACCATTCGTATTACGGCCTGAAGATAAAACAGTGAAATTTCGAAACCGCGGTAGCCTTTACGAGGTGAGGTAAATCACTACAAGAAGGACGAAATAGATCACAATCCTAATTATTGAAATATGTGGTCCAGTGGTAGACTAACTTATTGTAGATTTTTAATCAAAAATATTTAATCACCAACATGGGAGTTCTCAAACTTGAATCAGGCGGTTACAGAAAGCTTGTGACTGTCAATCAACCAATACGTTTCCTTAACTTCAATATTGTACTTGATAAAATTCGTTAAAATCGATTAGAGAAAATCCATTTTTTATTACTTTTTGCGGTGATAAAGGAAACAGTTAACATTTACTTGCATCTAAAATAAACAAACTAGTGCCAAATCGAAATCATTTAATAGCTCCTGTGCTTGAATATTTTTGAATTCCCTTAGAAATATAATAATGTCCGCGTGGTCAACTACGACTTGTAACACCCGGGTGTGTTTGTATAAATATGGCTTAAACAACCGATTTTATACGCAGCAGAACATGCACGTAGAACTACAACCATCGTTAATTAAATATAGTACATTGCTTTCATTCCTAAACCTGTCTTATCCATATTTTAAAAGATGTTAAACTGTTAAACATTAGGATAAGTGCCTTAGGGTTACATGTCTGACTAGTTTAATGTTGACCTATGACGAACATTAAAGCACACACAAAGGGCAAACCTCTTCAGCTCGGCTTCTACTGTAGCGGTACAAAGACATGCAACTAAGAACCGAACTTATGACCTTCAGGTTCTATTACGTTGCGTCTGACGCCAGTAATTACGCTAAGAAACTACACTGACGATAAAACTAAAGCAAATGTCAATTATCGCTACCAACATACTTTAATAAATTAACAATATTTTGTGGCTTAACGTCTTCATTTTGTGCTGAACTAATGAAGGTGGAGTACCACTGGTAACTAGATTCGAAACTGCGCACAGTAGTTTCCGCGAACTACTACCTTTCTATTGAATTCAGCATCCGAATGAAGGAACTGTAGTTAAATAGTACTGCATAATTTATCCACCAGCTTTCATAAATGAAAGAATAATAATATAGGTCGTTTGTTTTGTAGTGGCGCTTGACATTGAGCGGTCTTGCAAGTTGATTGTTTACCGGTAATGTTGGTAATTGGGAAAAAAAACTTAGTCGTATTTTAGGATTTCGTACCATTATCATAATGTGTGAGATGAATGGCGTTTACTTATGTTCTTCCCCTACCACAAAAATAAAGAATTAATCTCTTCTTCTTCAAGCGCCACGATTAAACAAATAGTTATTCATTGCACCACGCAATAAATAATCTAGTAACTCATCCTACCGACTTCTAAATTTGAACGGACTATAGTCAGGCCGTGGTTACAGTTCATTCTTGCACGCTACAGATTTTTTTTTTTTTACGACACAAACTATATTTAATCTAGTAACTCAACCTACCGACTTCTATATTTGAACGGACTATAGTCAGGCCGTAGTTACAGTTCATTCTTGCACGCTACAGATTTTTTTTACGACACAAACTACATTTAATCGAGTAACTCATCCTACCTACTTCTACATTTGAACGGACTATAGTTAGGCCGTAGTTACAGTTCATTCTTGCACGCTACAGATTTTCTTACGACACAAACTATTTTTAATCTAGTAGCTCATCCTACCGGCTTCTACATTTGAACGGATTATAGTTACAGCATATGATTCTACGCAAAGCGCGTACGAGTGTGTTCTTGTGATGCGACCGTGCGGCACTTTCGCTGCTGCTTTCACTAAGGAGCGGCCGATACTACTCGATGACGAATGTTTTGACTGGCCAGTGAGAGTCACCGATAACTGGGTCACGTGGGTGGGCCGATACTGGCGGCATCTGTCTAAGAAGTGTGTTATTAATTTTAAGGCACATACATAAACGCGTTCAATAAGTCACTATCGGGATTTTTAAATTAATAGGTTTATGAATCATTCCGTTGACAGGGAGATGGTGAGATGGTTAAGGGTTACCGGTGTGGCGGTTATTAAGTTGAAAGTAGCAAGTGCTGCCCCGAGTATATCAGAGCTCTTGATAACACATAACAGCTTAAAGAATTATTGTACAGAAATAATAATCGCGTCCAGCTGACGTGAAGGAAGCAAATTTCAAGCAATATTTATGTATCTTTGATTTCAAAAATCTACAAATATTACATTTTAAACTACTAAATTAATCTATATTGATAATTTAGAATGCTAATGTATACACATTTTAACGCTAATTACGATAACGAAATCAGATTATTAATTCATTTTCGTATTTCAAATGCAATTTGAAGGTTTACAATGGTAATACATGCAGATTTTAACGGTAATTATGATGGTGAAATTAGAGTTTCAAAAAGAGTAAGATAATAAAAGAAGTAGGCTATTTAAGTAAAGTTTGCATCCTAAGTCATGTCATCGAGACAGTTGCGTGCCGTAATTATTAACAGTTCTTTTTCTTATCAAAATGTAGTTCAATTTTTGTTCGAAAATTTAAAACTGTACCGACACAGCGCGCGCGCAGCCGCCCACAAACACACACACACAAGCATGCATGCACGCACACTTTTGTGTACTATCAGGGCTTGGCATTTTCATGCGCTATAAATCATCCCATGCATTAGCCCAAGTGTGCACAATAGTCAGACGTTAAACACCAAAAAAAAAAGAGACCTCAAAACGTTAGATTCCTCAATATCCAAAACTGATTTTTTTCGCTTTCAACTTTCATTATCATATACTTCGTATGATTACGAAATGGAAATAAACGTTTATTTTCCAAATACCCTGCCAGCGCCTCTTACAGCCCTCCCGCCAGCACCTCGCTGCAAGTCATCGTAAGGCTTTACACTTTCACACGCTAATGCACTTGCATCCAGGCAATAAAATCTGTAATTGAATTAATGACTCGACAGAAATGGCGGAGAAATGCCGCGTCTCTTGACACCGCAGTGTGTGTGTGTGTGTGTGTGTGTGTGTAACGTCAAAGAAGATGTGGCATTACGGTAACGCTCCTCTAGCGTTAAATCAGTTAGTGGGAAAATTGTGACACGTAGCGGTTTTACTTAAAACGTGACAGACAATAATGTTCAGATACTCGACTGTTCGGCACTTGCTTCCTTCGTTTGTTACGCAGTTTTGGCAAAACGGATTGACCAACTTGTTTACAACCCACACAACGTACGAGTAAGTTCGTTTGGGATATTTCATTTAACGGCTCAACGGCTTGTTCTATCAAAATTTCGACAATTTCACAGACAAAGAACAGAAACATTTCCCTCAATTATTGCGGTTGCGAGAGTTTTTTCCGCGAAAAAGCCAACTTTTCCGTGGCTCGAAGTTAAGGTATCTAAAATAAAACATCAAAAATACAAAATAAAGTGACTATAGAAAGAAAAATAAAAGTTAAATAAAATAACCAACGTATAGTAACAATTACGGATATTTAGGTAAAACTAGCCAACACTATTATATGTCTTGAAAATATAACAAAATATAATAACAGTCGTAAATATTTGCATAATAACGTTATATATATATATATATATATATATATATATATATATATATATAGTAACAAATTTATTTTAAGGTAAACTGGTTCTATAATAATAACAAAATTAGATTGAGAAGAAAAATAAAATCGATATGGTTGCGAGAGCGTCCAGTAATTAATTCAAAATATACTGCGAGAACTGCTGCACTCGCGTGATAGAATTAAAATAATGGCGCACGCACCTGGCTCGCCGACACGATAAACGCTAATCGTTAACACATATTTAATAATTAAAAATCCAACTTAAATCTCACATTTAAAACTGGATAAATTGGTATTTCAATAAAATTACATTGAAAACACGAAAATTTTATCCAAGAACTACGTGCTTTCAATGAATTTTGAAAATTTAAATGCTAATTTACGTAGGCGTTAACACTAATTAAGTTGGTGAAAACATATATTTTTTTAAAAAAACGTAAATATAAAAAAGCCGATTTAAAAAAAAATTGAAATGGCTGCCATTTTGAAACCGTTGTCCGACAATAAAAATCGATTTCATGCTATTTTTCGAGTATCGCAATGTTTGCGATACAGTTGCGCGCATTACAAACAAGGCGCGTCAACACAACGTCCGAGCGAAACCGCGCCATCACCGCTAACGCGCATAAACAAAATTTAACGCGCTGATAAAGCCTGCGGAGAAAGTTTTATTGTTTTGTCTAATCTCGACTGCAGCGTTCAAACAGGCGCACTGTGGGAAAGAGAAATCAAAACCGCGGCCCGGCGATGTTTAGTTTCAATTTCGTTTTAATAACCCCAATTTTACGGGATTGTTTTCGTCCCCCCAGCGTGGGCGAATATCTGAACACGTCTGGTGATTTACCGGATTTCATTTTCAATGTAACGGTCCAACGTGAATGGGTAATTGTGTGTGTCAGTACGGAGCGGAAATTAGGTAAACCGAAAGCATACTTTTACTGCTTAAATTTAATGTTAAAGTGAAAAAAAACGATCGAAAAAACCACTTTCCCTTCCTGAATGTGATTGGCTGCGCGGAGATTAAATATAATAATTTAAATATTGAACCGTAAAATTAAAGATTTTCACGTACGCCTGCGGTTTGAAAACACCTATAGGCCTATTCATTTGCAGACATTAAAAGAATGTGTTGATCTTGTCGGTCATATTTAATCTATTCCCATTTAGACTAACGTTAATTAACGATACGGGATAATCTGCTATTAAGTTAAGTTAAACTATGTTTAACATCTTATTTTAAAGTTCTTGTATGTGGCAACGTGACCCACTTTTGTATACAATTTTTAAAACAAGAAATATATAGACCACAATATGCAGGTTCAATATGGCTGCCCGGGTTCAACAGCCTTACATAGCACATCTAAAACAACGAAAATACATATTCTGTAATAGAGTGTTTAGAAAGCTATCTTCAGTAAATTACCATAAAAAAATGAGCTATTATAACGGCATCATGGTGAGATCCAGACCCGAAACCTGCATCGATTCTCACCTCTAGACCAGTTCTATATATGTCGTTTTTATATATATATATATATATATATATATATATATATATATATATAACACACACACACGCGAGCGAGCGCACGCACACACAGAGAGTCTCTCTCTCTCTCTCTCTCTACTCTCACACACACACACACACACACACACACACACACACACACACACACACACACACACACACACACACACACACACACACACACACACACACACACACACACACAAATTCAGTCTCTCTCTTTCTCTCTCTCTCTCTCTCTCTTACACACACACTCTCTCTCTCTCTCTCTCTCTGTCTCTCTCTTACACACACGCTCTCTCTCTCTCTCTCTCTCTCTCACACACACACACACACACACACACACACACACACACACACACACACACACACACACACACACGCACACACGCACATACAGACAGACAGACACACACACACACACACACACACACACACAAACAAATACATACAAACACACACACACACTCTCTCTCTCTCACACACACACACACACACACATATACGCTCTCTCTCTCTCTCTCTCTCTACACCACACACGCACGCATACAGACAGACAGACACAGACACATACACACAAACAAATACATACAAACACACACTCACACACATACGCCTTTTTCTCTCTCTCTCTCTCTTACACACACACGCACACATACAGACAGACAGACAGACACACACACACAAACAAATATATACAAACACACACACACACGCTCTCTCTCTCTCTCTCTCTCTCTCTCTCTCTCTCTCTCTCTCTCTTACACACACACGCACACATACAGAAAAACACACACACACACACTGCTCAAGAGTTATAAATTGGCGACCATTTCATACTTTTAAAAATTCATAACCTTTTTTTTTAATATCTGATTTCACTATCGTAATCAGCGTTAAACACTGCATTGAGTAGAATATCGAAATTTCAATATCCATTGAAATCAAATGATTTCGACGGCGGCCAGGGTGCCTTTTTGTATTTTCAATGCATTTTGAAACTATAAATTGGTAATATCTGTATATTTTAATGGTTTTTATGATAGTGAAATCAGAATTTCAAAAAATAAAGGCACGCTTAAACTAAAATTCCTTTGGGTAATACGCTTTCGTAACGTCAGCGAGACAGCTGCGTGCCGCGGTTACTCTCCCACATTCCGGGACCTGTCGGTGCATCTAGATAAGCTAAAATTTTCGTCATCGCCGCCAACAAACTCGACACTTAACGACGCAGACACACATACAGTACAAACACTAAATAAAACTGTCACATCAATGCAGCGGCCGTAGGGAAATCCAACCTGCGACAGGTGCGACTTTCACACCGGCTGGTTTCGCAAACGCTTCGCTCATTATTTTCATTAAATCTACACATTTTCGTGACCGAGACCGCGGATAATTTCGGATCTAAGTGTTAAAGTATAGGGCTCCTTTCCAAATAACATCACGCGTGGGTAATCTGAATAGTGTTGCCGTAATGTTTTGGCCTTGATTTATTTCCAACTTTTTCGTTTAAGAGTGTGTGGACCTTGTCGACTATGTTGAATCTATTCCCCTGAAAGACCGAATTTACTTTGCTAAAATTTAGCAAAAAAAATCAAGCGAGGCGAAGTCTCTTTTTCAACTTAACCTATCGGCATTTTGTTTATGAGTTTGTTTATTACGCAGTATTGGTCAAACGTCAACATCGATTGTTTTGAAATTTGTTACGAAGATATCTTGTAAAAAGCCTTGACGATATATATTTAAGATTTTGTTACCATTTACTTTCCTTTCAAGATGGTGGACCCTTATTAAATGATAAGGAGCATAATACCTGTATTATTGGCTGAACGGCAAAACCTATCATAATTTTGACCGTTTCTAAAAAAAGAGTATAAAATTTACAATAATGTTTTTCCAGTAACATTCTTCGTAAATATTGAAGTTAGCGGTTAAATTGGAGGAAAATATTACGAGCGCTATCGTAGAGCGGTGGCTAAACGATTAATTAATAGTTTTCTGCAAGGTATACTGTTGTTTGAACTACTAGTATTATTTTTTTCAGAAATAAATATTGTATGAAGTTTTTAATAATCTGTTAAAAAATAGCCTATCGGCCATATTGAATCTATTTGTTGTAAAACTAATGTTTAATTAACGATATATAGATATATTTTATGCTTATACGATATATGCATGTATATTTTATGCTTACAGAATATTTACGCTTACATATACTTTTTATGCTTACAGAAGTTACCGTACCGTTTCTGTTTCGTAGCCTAAAAAAACTTGTGTTTTTTTTACATGCGAGTATTTAGGGCATATGTTTTACTTAACCGACAGGTCCTTAAGAGCTTCCAGAACCTATACGTAGTGACGATCCCGGTAAATAAGCTCACGGTGTAGGATCAGTGAACAGTTAATGGTTCATGGTGAAATATATAATAGAAACCTCTTTAATAGCAACGATTGCAATGCACACTTTAAATAGATAGCGGCGATAAATCAAGTTAAAAACAAACATAATGAAGAATCGATTGATCTGTAATTTGAAACAATAGCTTGACTGATGATGACGCCGTGATTCAGCCAAACCAGCAACCACGCCGCATGATACAGCAGGCTCGTCTGTTGTTTTAATCGTCCGTCAATTTGTCAGTAATTAAACTTTTAGGTTATCTCGGGCTATCAGCTGCAGTGTTTGTTTGATAAATTCCATATTGGATTCTGTTGTACCATGCAGTTGGGGCGGCTATCCTTGCTACAGACAGCACCGAAAACATAGCTGAATCGCAATCTGATGACACAAAGATTTAATGTTTTCAGAAAAGAGGCCCCTCTCCCCCGCTCGCCTAGCGATTCAGCAAGGTAACTATACTGCCTTTCTGTATCATTGGCCTTTGCGGTAAGAACTGATGACAAATTACAGGTCCGCCGCTTAGAAAACGGCCTGCTAACAACACCAGAGAGAGAAAATATGCAAGTGAGAGGTCGAGTCCCCACTCTCTCACCACAGATCCATCCTTTCCATCACTATCGCTGAGTAGTAACAATTTGTAGACTCAGATTGGCAGACTCTGTGTCACTGGACTGTTGGAGGGAGCAGGAGGGGAATGCTCCTAAATGCGCGAGAAATTCTACTAAGTGGCTGGACTTTAGAGAAAAAGCCGTTGCCGGAGATAATGCAAAGATGTCTAGAAACGCGGCAGTGTTCAGCTCAACCACGTTTCTCCATCACTTACAGCTGATAAGCGTTGAAAATAGAGTTTAAACCTTGAAACCGGTTTCTAAAAGTAAACCTTCCATTATGTTCGTAATGAACTATTAAAAAAATTAGCAAAAAACGTTGAAATCTCAAAAACTACTGGAACAAATTTAGGAATATTTTTTTAAAGAAAAAGAAAATTTGTAATATATCACGTTTTTAAAACAGACTTAATAGTATACAACAATTTCTTCTAGCCCCATACCGATATTGTAATATTTATTGTCATCAATATTTGTGATTGTTAATTTTTAATAGCTGTGAAAATACTTGTAAGATTTAAAACAAAAAACGTAGTGCGCATTGAAACGGATGGAAGTGAAGTAGCTCCTAATTTAACAGACGGCGACAATCTTCATAGCTGTTAAAAATTCACAATCACAAATATTCATGAAAATACTACAATATTTATATGGTCCAAGCAGAAATTACTTTCTAGTCTGTTTTAAAAACGTGGTTTATTAAAAACTTTATTTTTCTTTTTTAAAAATATTGTCTTCTTTCTAGTCAAAATATATCAGTGTGTTTAATCAGTGTGTTTAATAATCAGTTATTTTCCTAAAAATACAATAAAGAAACATACAAATTAATTTATAATTTTTTTTTATTTCAATTATAAACAAATTAATGTTGGCTCCTCCTTAGTTTAACAAAAATTTTTTTCACTGTAGTGATCGAAATTTCAACGCATTGCTAATTTTGTGTGTGTGTGTGTGTGTGTGTGTGTGTGTGTGTGTGTGTGTGTGTGTGTGTGTGAGAGAGAGAGAGAGAGAGAGAGAGAGAGAGAGAGAGATCGTTCAGCGTCACTGCTTTTTTTGTAGTATCGTAGAACCTACCATATTGCTTTTAATGTAGTTAGGCCACTGAAATCGTAACGGAACTGAGCGGAGTCCGCTCTGCATATCTTTAACTCTGTCTAGGTTTGGTTTTGAAGCTGACTCAGCTTCCCCCACCACTCTAACCAAGCTTCCAAACTTATTATTTCTCGTTACCTAGGTTACGATTTTTGAACCTAGCTTTCTTTACACTGAGTGAACTCCGTTTCTGGTTCGTCTTCAATTCGCTCCGCTCGGCTCAGGTTAGCTCAGGTAGCTCCGCTCCACATTTGGTGGCCGCCCGGTCTAACTTTGGTATTTTCAACGTGTTTTGAAAACCTAATTTAAGTAGTTGTTTAACACGTTAGTGAAATCGTATTTTCAAAAAGATGTAACAAAAAAATATTTGTAATATTGTCACTTTTTGGAAATTCGCTTCGCATCAGCGAGACAGGTGCGCGCCACGATTATTTTTGTGCTCGAGTGGTTTCTCACGCACATAAGAACGCTCTTAGTAGTTCCTGAATACCATTTATGTTGTAGAGGGAGGACTCAGACCCGTCACCGCAAATCTTTTACAATTTTCTTCCACACCCGCCCATAAATTATCCCGTTCGCATTAACAGGCGTCCTTTTCAAGAAGAATAATAAACATATGTTTTATAACGCGTTTACGATCCGCTGATGAAATCAATTGAAGAATTTCGCCCGGCATTCAGCGTAACCCGATGTCACATAAAAGCAAAGCATCTCGAGTGACTTGTTATTTATGGCGAAGCGATGTTTTTAGGGCTGACTATAAACACCCACTGTACAAAAGCGTTGTTGACATTTCCAACGTTTTAATAGTCTAGCGTTTAACTAGACCAGGCCGGGTCACCTTTGCGCTGTCATGGAAGCGCACTCTGAACCGTTCCTTGTTTGGACCGCGATGACAAACACCGGAATGCACCGGTCCCGAGTACAAAGACGTATTTCAACATATCTTCAGTACGCATATTTATAAAGACTACACTACAGTACTACAGAATTATTTGATTTCGTTATGTTCAATCATAATTTTCAGTTGACTATTGATTGATTATTTAGAGATCTTCTCGAAAGCGATTATAGGAATTATTGTGAAAATAAACCTCTTAGATTCTATTTCATTTAACTTAATCCTCAATACGTTTTATCAAGTCATTTACTAGCTGAATCTCCTGGAAGCCCTGAGGGTTCTGGGAGCCAAACACCCTTTGCCTCATTCTGGCCCACACAGCCTAAGCAAGGTTTCTCTGTGTTATAATGTTCCAGTTTCACACACTACTTCTTATCGCGGGGTATAGGTGTATGTTTTCACGGGGGAAAATTCAGTTTTCCGTCACGGAATGCTCTAACACAAAGTTCCTAGGCATGCTTTGCAACTAGTTCATACTACCCGTGTCCGCACTTTTAGTGGAATAAAGGCGGAAAGAGGAATCCTATAGGCATCCATGTTTACAGAGTAAAAAAAAAGCTAACCAAAACTGACGTAGGTTTTTGTACTTTAAATTTGGCAACATTGATCTGAGCTGTAAGGATGTTATTGGGAATATTACTGTATGTGAGTAAGTTTGTTTAATGTTTTTGCAGCATTCAATTCCTAATTTTTTGTGTAATTTTTCAAATAAAACTCAAAATACACGCAAATATATTATTTGAAAAAGAAATAAGTTTAAAAAAGCGTACGGTTATTGATTTTAATTGCCAAGTTAACACTGTATTGTTATTTGTAAAAGTCCTGACCTTCGTATTAAAGATTGGTGTCACTGGATAAGAAGAATCATCTGTGACATTTACTCATCCGTGATTCATTAATCTATGTTTTCATAGCAGAAAGCAGTTGAAATAAAATAACGTTCATAATAAATATTATAGCTAACCGTCAAATTATGGCAAGCAGTAAAATAATTTTCTTCACAATTCATTTATAAACAAGCATCAAAAACAGCGTGCGCTCACATTTATGGCGTTACCTTCGATTTTCCTCTTAAGTTAAAAACACCTAACCTAAATTGTATTTCCAAGTGATCAAAATTCTTAAAAAAGAATTGAAACCGTTTATGTGTTAAAGTATTTCGTGGATTAAAATTTCAGTTACAATAAATATTTAAAAAAATCCTTAACAAAACACATACGTTATACAGATTCCATGAATTCAGGGCGTGATTCCCCACATCGAAATAAACATAGCTCCAAAAAAGCTTCGTTTTCTGTCTGGCTTCCAGAAAATATACCACAATAATTTGAAAAATTTCAAAATATTACAGTAAAAAAGAACAGGAAAACAATAATTACAGAAATTATGAAAATACTTCAAAAATCACAAATTTTGTCATAACTGTTATATTTTATCGGATTTAAAAAAAATAAAGTTTCATAATGTTCATAATGAAATGGTCAATATTATATCTAATCAGAGCAATTTTCATAAAATAATATTAAAAAGTTATTCACAATTTTAATGGCCGCCATTTTGAAAATTTTCAAGATAAAATTTAGGTACTTTTTCAAACAGTCGTCGATACAGATACGTATATGTGTGCCAAATTTTATGAAGCTACCTTGAACCGTTCTAAAGATATAAATTGTTTCTTATAAAAAACAAAATGGCGGCCAGACAGAAAACGAAGCGTTTTTGGACCTATTTTTTTCTGAACTTTTCATCTAATTCTGATATGGGGAATCACGCCCTGAATTCTTGGAACTTTTTTTCTCAACACCCTGATATTTGGGAAATTAATTTGTTAGCGATTTTCCGTTGGAAAACTGATCTGCTGAAGTGGCCATCTTAATAAGACCCAGACTCGTGACCTTGAAATGAGCGCAACGGTTGTGTGTGTATTAACACTCTTATGATCCGATTTTATTCAATCGCAACACAAAAATCTATTTCAATAATAGTTTGGACAAATCCGTCACCCATCAAAGTCCGCTCTACAGTTTATTATACACTCGATGGAACTGAGCTTTCACCTTCAGCGAGACAGCTGCGTGCTGAAATAATTTCAAAATTAAAGTACAAAATAACATATAAAATAATTTGTGTCACTAAGTGCAGTGACTTCGTGTAACGCTTACCTAAGGAGATGCAATCCATTGGTAGTTACATTTCCCACTGTCCAGCTCACGTACACCCTACATAACAGAATCTCAGTCACTGTTATCACTGTTTAGTGTTTAGTTCATCATTTGTTCTACGTTATTCGCGAGTAATAAGTACATTAAAACGTAGTCACAGTTATTTTCACTGGTCACTGTTATTAATAATAATTATATTTAAAATTAAGTCCACCCGATCCGTGTTCTACGTTTTTCAATAATACAAATATTATTGAAACTTAGTCACAGTTATGTTATTCTCATTAATCACTGTTATCAATAACAATTATATTTAAAGATAACTTTATCTGATCTATGTTCTGCGTTTTCCGCGAGTACAAATATATTGGTACTTAGTCACTGTTATTAATAATAATTATATATTAAATTAAGATTTGTGTTTTACGTTTTCCAAGAATACAAATATTATTGAAACAGTCGTAGTTAGTTATTTTCATTACTCACTGTTATTAATATTGATTATATTTAAATTTAACTTCATCTGATCTATGTTTTCGTTAATTTTGTTTGTCACTGTTGTAAGTGTTCAAGTCACGGTGATATTTGTTCTACATTTTTCGTAAGTATAAGACAAATATTACAGTCTTTTTTTAAGAAAGTGTTTTGTTCTTGATAATAAATATTATCTTAACTAAAAACAACGTTCATGTATCATATAACCTGCCTTACATACATATTGAGTAGGTGAGTAGTATAAAAATAAATAAAAAATAGCCCGTAAAAGTGAAAATAAATGTAATTGTATAAGTATAAAATTTTAAGTTCCTAAAATTATGTGGACAACAATAGATATTATAGAAAAATAAACGTTATCTCCTATAAATGTTACGAACGAACGAGAAGAATGGAAACTAAATTTGTATAAGTTAAGATGTACACGTTTTGAGAGGTTTTGACTTTTCGTAATCTACCTTTCACTATACGAAACATACAAGAAGTACTGTGAACGAAAATAAAACCAGAAAATAAAAACTCGTCCATCCGTTTTCAGGTCCCATGCTTTGTTTCGCTTCGATGTCCATCCGTCCGTCTATGCATTGGAGACTAAACTAATTGATAATTTTTGTAAAATTTATCATGCACAGCTGATTCCTGTATATTTTAAAAATTATTTTAAAACTGTTGTTTTTATTTTTAAACAATTATTTTCAGCTAAACATCGAGGTTTTTTGTCAATATTTCGTTACAATATCCGGTTTGGCAGCTGTATAGAATAAACTCAAAATCACCCTAATTTATCAAAATCATTTCATCAAATTTTGTACAAATATTATATAAAACTAATTTATCGTTCGACAGTAAACAGTAAAAAAAAAAAAAATTACCCTGACCGCTGTCTGATTTGTTGTTTTATTCTTTTATTTCAAATTTTATTATTTTAATTTCTCATGTTAATTTCTTTCATTTCTACCGTTAATGTCTTTTATTATAAATTGTATTTTAATTACTTGTAGCCCATCGTCATTTTCTTTTATTTCTACCGTTATTTTTTTCCATTTCAAATTTTATTTATACCGTAATTTTGTTTTATTTCAAATTTTATTTCTAGTGCAATTAAAGGTATTTAAATTTTATTTTTTATGTATACCGTGAATTTATTTTATTTCAAATCTTATTTGTTTTATTTCTACCGTAAATTTCTTATATTTAAAATTTTATTATTTTTTTATTTCTATCGCGAATTTCTTTCATTTCAAATTTGATTTATTTTTATTTCTAGCGTAATTTTCATCTATTTAAATTTTTATTTCTTTTATTTCTATAGTAATTTTTTTTATTTCAAATTTTATTCGTTTTATTTCTATAGTAAATGGTTTTAATTTCAAATTTTATTTCTTTTATTTCCATAATTATACACTGACTTAATTATTTACGACACTTTGTTTGAGAGAAATCTCATGAACCGATTATGACAAATAAGAACAATTCTCCGGTTAGTCGGTCAGCAGCGGATATAACTGAATGCAAGAAGGCTTGTATAATGTGTTACAGGATTTACTTATTGTTACAATAAAATATAAAACTCGGTCGCTTTCCGCATACACCTGTTCCTACCGCAGACAGGATACATCTGCGGACAAGCAACACCTGGATATGTGGAGTGAAAGTGACAAGGTTTTAGGATAGGCTAACATCAGCACCCATCTGCCTGTCTAACGACAACACTTGTTTAACCGAGCCGGTAATTTGTAAAATTTGGCGGTTTTATTTACACAAAAAGAAAATAGCGGCATGCAACAAACTCGCTAACGTGAAGGAAGCAAATTTCAAAAAAATATGTTTTCATTATACTTTTAAAAAAATGTTATTTCACTACCAAAATCAGCATTAACACATTGCTATACAAGTATTATAAAGTTTTATGAATTAAAATTAAAATTCGAAGATGAACCCTGACCGTCGTCAAATTAAATTAATTAATTTCAACGGGTTTTATGTAGTTTTTGTTGATGCAGATTTTTAACAAATATTGCTGTTTAACGTACGTAAATTTGCTGCATGAGCTGTTACCAAAATCGATTTTTGAGCCAAGTTTAAAACATATCTAACATTACAAACGTGAGCATGCTGACAAACACAAACATGTATAAAAATTGAAAACTACCTCTCAAAAATTGATCTAAACTTCAGTAACGGCGCTCATTTCAAGGTCCCAGATCTGGACCTTACCATGATGCCCGCTTGAATAGCTCGTTTACCAATCGGTATTAGCTAAATTATCAAAAAAATTATTCATTAAAACAAAAAATATCTCTTTAAATACTAACAAAATTGAGCAAATCCATTATTTTTATAGCATGTTATTACACTTTGTTATGTTAACACAATAAAAGCAAGCATAACAGCGATGGAGTAGACAATATACACGTACACAATTACCGAATATAAACAAGGCACGTACAACGCCTACGCAGGATATATCGATATCGAAATACCGAACAGATATCGATACCAGTGACAGAGTACAATGTACATCGCACAGCACGCACTAACACAAGCAACAAACCACGTGGAGTGGAGAGATTGAATGAGCGAAGAAAGAAGATTGGTCTGGCCTAGAAGTGAGCCTGAAACCACTTTCATTGACTGCTAAGGGTCATTGCCCACGTTTTGACAGTCCCTTGCCTGTGTATTGCGCGCGCGCATACATACATACATATACACACACGCGCGCGCACACACACTGTATCGGGAAAAGTCCGTATATCAGAAAAATACGAATATAAAGAAATTTCGTTGCAAGTATCGTATTTGAAACATACATTAAAATCCATTTCAAATTAAGTTCATAAAATCTCTCCGAAACACTATTTAGAAGCTAGACAGATCACTGCACAAACAGTCTGATGTTAAATTAATTACTTGAGTAAAAAAAAAAAAAAAAAAACGCCGATCGAACGGGATAGCAAGCTACAAGTCGAAAAGGATTCTGTCGAGGGCAGTCCAAGAACCTATTACGGTGACCTTGGAGGAAAATCTGCGATCGGGAGCACTGATAGGGAAGACGGCCTTATACACCTTAACACCGCCGACCTTAACGGAATACCAGAGCAGGACAAGATCGCAACATCCAGGACCTGAGATCTATTCCGACACCAACATCTCAACCATATATGAGATACTAATTTCAAATTCATTCATTTGATGGTTACCTTACGCGGACTAAATTGTCCAAAATTAAAATGGTGAAATTCAACATAAATTCAGTTCCTTTAAAATGGATTAAAAATAGTAAAATCGGTAAAAATAATTAATCCAAACAAATTTCAAGTGGGCCTAAGCACAAATAAAATCAATTATTTTATATAACTGGACACGTTCTAACAAGCAATTTAAAGAAACACAATATAACTGGCATTTGGAATTAATTGTATTTTTCGAAATTATTTTACAAATCATAAAATTAAATTAAAAGAGATGAAACTGTGTGAATGAGAGATTACTGAAAAGAATAAATACACACCAATTAATTTGCTTTAAGTATATAAGATAGTACAAAATTATTATTAGAATAAAAATTTATCAGTTAGATGGTTAAATGAAAAATAAAATTACGTGTTAAGAAAGAATTATTAAAAATTTAATTAAATAAAAGATGTTCTAGTTAAAGTAATTTTCAATAATGTAAAAGAAAAATTTATGTTAAATAATTTATTAGTTATAGTAAATAAAGCATAAGTCCTTTGTCAAGCAAAATTTCTCTTAAACAGTGATTCCCACGGATCACTGGATCCCGAGAAAATATTTATATATTAAAAAATTGAATATATAAATATTAAAATCCTGCCAAGGTGTGACGCTGTAAGAAGCCATTATACCAGAGTTATGTAGTTTGCCTCAAACAAAATTACCACGGTTTAGTTCAGGGGTCTCCAAACTTTCCAGCCTTAGGGCCATACTGATTACTCCAGTAAGTTCCGAGGGCCAAAACCATATTATCATTGTTGCCGGTGGTAAAAAGTGAAATAGTCCACTGATGAAAAAATGAAAAAAAAGTTAAAAGGCTGCAAATCGGACTAAAAGTACGCAACGCATATTATTAAATTATCTGCAAATCGGAGCCATGAGGGTAAGAGGGTAATGAGGAAACGAGCAACACTGCATATTAATAATTATTCAAATTTTCCTGTCTAAATTATCTATATGTTCTCTAAAAGGAGTTTAGATTAGTCGGACAAAATCTGTCCGCGGGCCGGATGTGGCCCTCGGGCCGTAGTTTGGAGACCCCTGGTTTAGTTTATCCCAGTTCGGAGCATGTGGGTAAATAATAATATTGTTTAAATTAAATACATAAATTTATAACGGGCATTAGTTACTACGACTGGGCAATAGCCAGATCTTTTTCTTTTTTATGTATGTGCAATAAACACAACACACACAAAACACACACACACACACACACACACACACACACACACACACCGTAGTCACGTCACGTCAAGTTCTCCTGACATTTCGGCGTGTTTTATTAATTCTGGAGCCAACTTCATCTACCATCCGTCTAGCGTCCAACATATGACCCCGAGGGTAAGTGAATGAAATATCTGACTTTTAGTAACACAATCAACAGCTGACGTGTTTGTGCGCCTCGAAGCATACTTCAAACAGTCTGTTAGAGTAGCCTTAACCAATGAAAACGCAGCGATATTGTATCCAGTAAAATACGTTCTTATAGTCCTTCGACATGGTCAACGCAAGTAATCGATTCTTAGTCAGTAACGGAACATCCATTCGAGAATGGATCAAGGTGCCTGAACTGGCCGATTATAAGAATCGCGACACGCAACTGTCTCGCTGAAGTGATGGAAACGAATTTCAGAAATTTGTATCTTAAATAAACCTGGCGGTCATTAAAGTTTTTACCTTTAAACTGCATTTGAAAATACGAAAATTAACCCTGACCGCCGCCAAACTAAATTACTCAATTTCAACCGATATTGAACATTCAAAACGATAATATATGCAGTTCTTAACGCTGATTAGACGATAAAACACTTTCAAGACAAAAAAGTTAAAATATTTTTTTAAGATTTGAAATAACCGCCATTTTGAAAATGTTAACGATTTTGTTGGGTACACCAACACCAAAATCGGACATAAAATTGCTAACCTGATAGTGCTCACACACGCGCGCGTACACGCACACACATTTTAACGACCCTTAAGAATCTATTTGTCAGGATCGCACTCATTTCAAGGTACCGGGACTAGGTATTACCATGACGGCTGCTTAAATTGCTCATTTTTCAATGGAAACTTGCGAATAAAGTAAGTTGAAAAAATACTTTAATCATCGTCATTTTGTAAAAAAAAACAAATCAAATTTCGAAATAAAATACATTTATGGTAAAAACAAAAATTACTAACGAAACCTTACATGAAAAATAGCCAAGAATTATCTGGATAACATTGAAAATGCCCCCTTTTAATGAAGATCCGTCTCGTCTTGAAAGTTAAATATTCACCGCGTTCTCTTCCCACACGCAAATCCAATTAAAATGTTTCCGTACATCAGCCCCGCCTCGGTGCCAATAAAGCTATAAAACGTTTTCGGCGATTTGGTGCTAGCATCGCAGAGAGCACAATAAATCTACCACCATAAGGAAGCGAGGCTATAACACCACGCACAACTTTTTTTAACGCTTTCGTGACCGAATTTCACAAATCTGGTTTTATAGCTAAACAGTTTCCGCAACTACTTTCAACTGTTTTACTTCCAAAAACTGCATTTTACTACTTTGGTAAAATAACTCGATTTTCAAATTCTTATAATTTTCTAATCAGCACTTCATTATTATTTTGACAACGAATTCTTTATACTTTGAGCAATAGAACGTGTTTGTGTAAGCTTCAGCATACTTCCCAGACCGTGACACTGCTGTTAAGGGTATCTCGCTTAGCGTAAATTAAACATCCTATAACAGTAACATTCTTGTAATGAAGTATGTATTTTTTTTGCTAGTTTCTTTTCTAATGTTTTCTAATATTCATTTAGTATCCATTGAAATTAGAACACATATTGTTTCACACAAATTTTCGAAGTGACTATTTTTTCTCGCGCAATATGAGTGTATGGTTTGCTGTCACGTTCTACCTTCACGAAACGCTCTAACACATCCATACGCGCACTCTAGTGAACATTATTAATCCAAACATTATTATTTATTTTTTGTTTAATGACTAATAAAATGTATTTTTGAAGTGAAAACGTTTATGGTCACGGTTGACAAAACATGGGTATAAACACTTGCTTTCGCGTCACGCTTGAATCCGTAATGCATAGGCTACCTCACAGCAATATTCATTCCTTTAAAATTTACCGAAAATCTATATACACAGACACTATATTACCAGCTCATTCTTTTCCCCATAAACATGCCGCGTTTCATAATATGATCCACAGACTCATGACTGTACCTTTAACTAATGATAACTTTAATTCTGAATTAAATACCATAAAACAGATTGCTGTCAATAATAAACATAATGTTGATTTTGTGAATAGAATTTTACAAAAATGCATTAGTAACCAGTATGTTATACGCCAACTAAAGAAACACAAAAATTGTAAAATACCATTTTTTGGCAACATAAGTTATAAAATTAGAAATTTAATTTTAGATAAAACTAATTATAAGCCAGATTTTTTACTGTATATCGAACTGAACGAAACACATTGTCAACAGTAAGGATAAAATAGATCTTTTAATGAATAGTGGTGTATATAAAGTTGTGTATGAATACTTAGGACAATCTGGAAGAACTATAAAACTCGTTTTAAAGAGCATTTCAATTGTTGGAAGTACGAAAAAATGGCACCAAATTTGTGAATCATGTATTAGAACGTGGTCGTTCCTTTAATTTGAACAATATCACTGTAATCCATAAAGGTGTAATAAATCTATTTGTAAAACCCATAATTTTAATTTAAATAAACAGACTAACTTCAACACCTCTTCCTTACTCAAGTTTAGGGGGTTTCCCAACCCGTTGCTCACCGACCTTCTTACATTGTTAACCCTTCGTCTCTTTACCTTCTACCTTCCAGTTTTAACATCAGCTGTATTAATACATAAGCAAACTTTATAAGTTTCAGCTTCACTATGTCTGCACCTCTCGGAAAAACATATGTCACTGAGTAAAAAGAAGTTTTATGAAACAATATAAGTGTTATAATTTTCCTGGATAACGCACGCATACATCGAGACTAAATTTACAAATAACTACCGCAGCAATGTGATCTATATGGCAGAGTTTTGTTTCTATGAACAAAAAAAAGCATAAAATACCAGCCGCTTTCATTGAGCGAACAGTGTGTAGTTAATTTTCTAGCAATGAAACGCATACAACAAGACGAAGCTTTAACGTAATGCAATTATCGTATTTACATGATCTGAATGACATAATATTCCAGCCGCTTTCTTTAAGCGAACAGTGTATAGTTAGTGCTATAGTAAATGCAAGAGATACAATCTCTACAGCGTGGTTACCTATTTGATTGAGCTGTTGTTTTCATACAAATGACGAAAGTATAACACTCCAGCCGCTTTCATTGAACGAACAGTGTATAGTTAGTCCGCGCGATGAGCTGGTCACGCGAGCCCACTGCTATAACACGCATCGGTTATAAGCGCATGACTGTTTACAAATAGGAAGTAATGGACTCCGGACACGCCGTGTTTAATAATATTCCTAGAAAATATGTTTATGTACGTGAGCCAATGAAACTAACATCGTGCTTACAAAGTGCGAAATAAAAATGACGCTCTACGTGTGCAGTCCTGCCCATACACCGCACGCAGCAGTCTCGCTGACGTGATAAAAGCGAAGTTTTAATATCTTGCAGTTAATATAGCTCAGTTTTAATATTTCAGTAATATCTTGCAGTTAATATAACGAAGTTTTAATATTTCAGTAATATCTTGCAATTAATATAACGAAGTTTTAATATTTCAGTAATATCTTGAAGTTAATATAGCGCTGTTTTAATATTTCAATATCTTGCAGTTAATATAGTGCAATTTTAATATTTCAGTAACACCTTGAAGTTAATATAGCGCAGTTTTAATATTTCAGTAATATCTTGCAGTTAATATAGTGCAATTTTAATATTTCAGTAATATCTTGCAGTTAATATAGCGCAGTTTTAATATTTCAGTAATATCTTGCAGTTAATATAACGAAGTTTTAATATTTCAGTAATATCTTAAAGTTAATATAGCCCTGTTTTAATATTTCAATATTTTGCAGTTAATATAGCGCTGTTTTAATATAGCCTATCAGAAATATATTACATTTAATATAACGAAGTTTTAATATTTTAGTAATGTCTTGCAGTTAATATAGCGAAGTTTTAATATCTTGCAATAATTTGGAAATATGATCTCACAATTATAATCAGCATAGTCTACATTAGCATCAAAATTACATTGAAAATTAACGTCTATACTTTATGCCAGTTAGACTAATAAGAACGAGGGATCAGCGTTAACGGTAAGGGAAAAGCAACGGAAGCAACTACGGCTCGAACTAAGAACCTTTAGAAGCGCAGTTGAGTGACGCAGCAGACTGACCGATGCTTTAGCCACTTCGACCACCGAGCCCCAATAATACGAGAACAAACCCTGACAGCCGTCAAATAAATTTTCCTGATTACGTGTCCAAACTATTTGTATGACCGAAATCGAAATTTGTGCCAATTTTGAGTCAAATCGAAACAATATTGTTGATCTAGAATTTTAAAAGCAAACACAAGCGCGCGCACGTGGTTTTTATTTTAACTCCCAGGTCTGGACCTCCAATAGTTCACTGTTATTCTTTTTAAATTTTATTGAGGACTACAATTAAGTACAAGCTTATCTATGGGTGTCAGTTGTGCATTGCAACGAATGGTTCTGATTGTCAGCTATTGGCATCACTGCACAGAGTCCTATGTGCTAGCATCTGCTGAATACTAGCATAAGTATGTCATGCTTCGTTGCTACTGCCTTGATGTCATCAACAATCGTGTTCACTTTAAGGTCTCTGTGAATATTTTCATTGCATATGTACCACGACGCATTTACTATTATCCGAAATATTTTGTTTTGAATAATTTGAATTTTTATATTATTTCTTTTGGCACGTCTCGAAATTTGCAGTCCATAGCTCAACCGGCTTAAGAACTTAATTGTATAAACATAATTTATTACTTATCACTTAATCCTGCATTATATCTAAACTAGTGAGCCCGCTGTTAGTGGGGAAAAACTAATAATATACAATGCGCAAGAAGTTGAACAGTGTATAGCATCTCTTTATAAAAAATGTTCGAAGTGACCTATGAAATATGTGGTAATCATAACTTTTCTTGATGGTACATGAACGAAAAGAAAAAGAGGTTAGGATGTTTTTATTATAAAATCGCTATCCGCAATTGAACGTAAAAAAACACGAATTCTGTAAATAAAATAATTCAAATAATACCACTGGCTGGTATTTAATTATTACAATACACTGATATTTAATTCAATATTTATATTTTAAGATTACTGTACATAGCCGTTTACTTTCAAAGTAAAATCGTTGCAAAACCATGTAGGCCTACTATTTTTTGTCAATATCAACTATAAAACAGACGTTATAGTTATATTTAATACTTGTATAACCTCCTTAATAAAGCAATGCCATTAATTATATTTAGGTTATTTGATACAACAGGCTTTACTTTATTCTACTTTCGTACTTAAAACTTATAAAATTAATGATTGGATTTTAACCTTATTGAAATATTTACAAAGAAACCTAATATAACTGGATTTTTAATTGCACACCTAATACATTATGCTAAATTATTTACTGTTTACCAAAAGCAAAGAACGTTTACTTATTAGAACTGGTCTAGATTGCCTTAACGATTCTACTTTCAAAACTGACTCGGTCAATAATTGGTAAGTCTCCGGTAGAGTAATAATTTCGATATTACTTTCGTCAATGTTTTCTTTAGCAATCAACTGTTTTGGTACACACACAATTATTTGTCACCTATGCCTGAATTGTGGTGCACTCTCACGAGGACACTTTATACTGCTCCTGGAATTTTGTTTACAGAACTGTTATCGGTTTTGAGTCGGTTTTATTTTATTGTAAAGCCATAAAAACGGGAAAATATGAGGCGTGAGAGTTCCTTGGTCTTCTGACGAATCTGTAGGAGTAAAGTAGGCGCAATAATAAATGAAAGACAGCCATTGTTAAATGAACGCTCGCTTAAGATAATCGCCAAACTGTTACACTTACTGGAAGAGAAGAGAGTACACGAGAAAGCTTGCCGTGTTGCATTTCATTAATCACCGCTCCGACGTCGGCTTACACTTCGCTGTGCCCAATTCTCTCGCCGCGCCTAATTCCCCGCGCACGCACTTTCCCGGCGATCCGTCTGTCGCGACTTGAAAATAAATCAAAAAACACAGATACTAATCGCGGCCGATTTAGGTGAAACGCTGTCGTTACTTTACCCGCGTTAATTGTCACCAGACAACTATCGGATTACTTTCCCGCCGGATTCCGCGATGCAGAGAAACCGCAGGATTCCTTGTATTGTAAGTACCGCGGCGTCGTAACGCCACCAGATGCAGTGCACTTTCACTTGAACGGTGAACGGCTTGAAAAAAGTGCAAAAACTGTCGTAGCTTTTACTTTCTACGGCATTATCAAATGCAGAACGATCACAACACGCAGTTGTCTCGCTGATGTGACGGAAGAAAATACCCAACGATAATTTTTAAATTTACCAATTTTTTGAAATTCTAAATTCACAATCGTAATCGTCATTAAAATCTGCATACATTATCATTTTAAACTTTGAAATTACGCCGAAAATACGAAAATGAACCTTGGCAGCCGTAAAATTCAAAATTCGTATTTTAACAAACTCTTCAAAATATAGTACTATTTTAAGCAGCTTTTAACGCTAATTTAATACTACGGTGTAAGATTGGAAAATGCCGCCATTTTGAAACTGTGATTTTAATCGATTTTTGTGCGAGTGTTAATCATATCGGACCGGCACACACACACACACACACACACACACACACACACACACACACATTTTTTAACTCAAATTTAAATCAGCATTGAAATCTGTACGTATTGGCGTTATAAATTTTCAGGTTGCATTGAAAATAGGAAAATAAACTCTGATCGCCGTCAAATTGAATTTATTAATTTAAACGAATTTTGAAAATTGAAAACTCCAATTCGTGCACTGTTTAACGCTGCTTGCGGTGATAAAAATCATAATTACAAAATATTTAAGACAAGAAAAGTACGAACTTAAAGATTAGAAATAGCCAACAATTTTGAAACTGTTGAAAACTGTCCAAGCTATTCGATTTTTTTGTTTTGTTAAGTTCGAATAAAATCGGACTGAAATTGCGAACGTGAGCGTGATAGAACACACACACACACACACACACACACACACACATACATACACACAAATAAGCGAGTGCAAGCGCCCACGCTGGTGCACGCACGCACATACACACACGCGCGCTCACATAAACACTCACACACAAATAAGTGCGCGCGTGCGCGCACACACACACGATTTTAAATAAAAAGATCAAAACTTTTGTGTCTTTCTATTTATGAAAATCTGATTTCACCATTGCAAATCACTGTTAAAATTTGCATAAATTATCATTTTGAATTTTCAATTCACGATGAAAATAAGAAAATCAATCTGCAGGTGGTCAGGGTTCGTTTTCTAATTTCAAATATAATTTAAAATGATAATTTATACTGATTTTAATTTTTTCGATATTCACAAAAAAAGTGTAATCTAAAATTAAAAAAAAACGTTGAACATTTTCTACCATCACGTGCGCGAGACAGATGCGTGCACGACTGTTACACATCCACTACGTACTGTTTAGATTACTCTACAATTAGAGTAAAGCTTAATTGTGTTATACAGTACCTCAAAGAGATTTCTAAATAGAAGGGAAAAAACAAAAGTAAATGGACAACGTATCAGCTAATGGGACATTTCTGCTTTGAAATGGAAAACAGGCGGCAATAAAATATAAGTTACTCTGAAACTGGTTTCGCATGTCCTAAGCTTAGGCCTGTACGATGCAGGTTCCCAGTGTGTTAATGCACTTAACAAGGAGATTCTCACTGCTTTAATAGCCGAGCATAGTTATAGGCTTGAAGTAAACGTGTTTTAATTTTCTATCTAACCGGTGCAAGTATAAACATACGCACCAAAATAAACCAGCACTAAAACAGCTGATTCTTCTGTTGGTCATTTTCTTTAACTTAAAAGTGTTTATATTTATGTTTTAGTTTTTATTAGCGAGCTAGTAATTTTGAAAAGGAGCTATTGGGACGTTGAAATGAAATCCAATCATCACTTTTTCAGTTTCTTTTTAAATTGGTGTGTGTGTGTGTGTGTGTGTGTGTGTGTGTGTGTGTGTGTGTGTGTGTTTCACCACGCTCAGTTCAAAATTTCAGTCCGATTTTATTCGAACAACACAAAAATCGAATTTGGAAATACCTTGGACAAGTACGTTAAGAGTTTTTAACAGTTTCAAAATGGCGGCTATTTCGAATCTTTAAAATGTCGTACTTTTCGCGTTTTAAATATTTTTGAAAGTATGATTTTCACGATCGCAATCAGCGTTAAACATTGCACGAATTTTCAAAAGCCGTTTAAGTTAACAAATTTAATTTGACGGCGGTCAGGATTCATTTTCTTATTTTCAATGCAACCTGAAAATGTATGATGCCAATACATACAAATTTCGATGCTGTTTTATAATGGTGAAATTTTAGTTTAAAAAAGTTGTGTGTGTGTGTGTGTGTGTGTGTGTGTGTGTGTGTGTGTGTGTGTGTGTGTGTACTTTAGCACTCTCATGTTTGAAATTTAGTTCACCGATTTGATTCAAACTTGGCACATAAATCGATTTTAGTATTGCCTTGGACAAATTCGTTACCCAGGGAATTCCGCTAAACAAGTTTAAAAATGGCGGACATTTCAGATATTTATGAATCCATATGATTTCGCCACAGTAATCAGTGTTAGGTTCGGTGACCACCAAATGCGGAGCGGAGTTGCGCTGGGCGGAGCGGCCTATGCATTCAAAACCTAACCTATTGTTTTTAATGTAATCGCAGCCACTGCACGTGTAACGGAGCTGAGCGGAATCAAGCAGACTCGCTGGACTCAACTCCGCGTAGCTTCGACTTTGCCAAAATTCGTTTTTAAAGCTGACTCCGCTTTTCCTACCACGCTGACAACGCTTCCAAACTTATTACATATAGGCTATTGCTATTTTTTTCTAGCGTCTATCGCCTACTTTGTATCAGATCAATGAGGACGATGGATCAGCGTTAATGGTAAGGGAAAAGCAACAGGAGTAACTGCGGCTAGAACTAAAAACCCTTAAGGTGCTTTACCCACATCGACCACAGAGTCTTCATTTTTACGGTTACGGTTTTCAAACATAATGGTTGCCTATAATCCGTTACAGTAGCCTTAAATATTTAAATTTAAAAGATACAAATGCACAATTAGCATTTTAAACTATACAAAAATACATTGAAAATGCAAAAGTGGACAAAGATCGACGGCAGATTTACGTTCGTGTTTCCGATGGACTTTGAAAATTTAAATACAGTGAATTACGCAAAGCCCAACGTTCATTATGATGGTATTATGTATATAAAATTTGTAACGACTTTTAAAAGTAATCTAGATCGATGCTAATTTCGAGCCCCGAGTTGGCGTCATTTGGCCGCTCTAAAGCACATTTTCCCATGTAAATTCGCTGAAAAACGAAAATAAACATCAATAAAAAGCGAAAATATTTCGAAAGTATTTTTGAATATAAATATTACTTTCAAATGTCATTAGCGCAGACAACATATCCTTTTAAAAACATAAAGGTTACATTTTAACCGCTCAGTTACCCAACTTGCACATATAGGGTTAAGTGCATCAGTCTGAAGAAGGAAGAAAGAAAATTCCGCGGACTTTTAATGGTTAACGACTTCGGAAGCGGCAGACAATGGTGCATCAGCTGTACAACTTTCACGCGGTTATAATTTCTATTATATGGTCAACAAGCGCGGCAAACAAAAGGTCAGCCATTTATACAATGCGATTCACCTTTTATTTTCATTGGCCGGCTAATGACAACACTAATTGCAGAACACTTCCTGGACAAAGAGACTTTAACGCTTGACTAATGTCAATACTGTAATTAACTTTCGGACGCTTTCCAAAACTTAAGCGAAAGTTATGCAGTACAGCGCACACTTCTGCAATAGGTGTGATAATCCGTTACCCGAGTTTTATAAAATTAAAGGTTAAATACAGTACTTGTAATTTGCGTCACCCGAGTTTTTTTTAAATTAAATGTTAAATACAGTACTTGTAATTCGTGTTTGTCAAATGGTGATCTTTAGCTTAGTTTCAGCAGTACAGTTCAACGATTACGTGATCAACGGACATGTTGAGCAAAAGACAAATTGAGATGTGCGCATGCCTTTCCTTACCAGTAAATTTTCTTCCGCAATCTGATAACGTCGTCAGTACGGTCAGATCTTAGGGGTAACGCGAAGGGGGAGGGTTTTAGTTTGTGTAACAGAGGGGGAGGTGTATGTTCATCCCACTGACGGATTAATGCAGTTGGTTGGATGATTCGACTTACAAAAAGGCCACCCTCGGGGACGAAAATTTTTGAAATAATGCCTTCAAAAACTAGCTCTATCAAGTTGTTTTGAGACTTAAAACAGATATAAAATAAGTTTAACAATTTACTCCATTTTAAAAAAATAATTTTTCTAGATTCTTATTATACAATTCTTATTATTATTTACAAGGCCACTCATTTCGAAACAAGTTGTACTAAAAAAGTTGCTTTTTCTTCTTTCCCCTCTTCTCTCTGTATTGCTATCCGTAACGTTTTAGCACAGCCGCAGTTATTCCTGTTGCTTTAATTTTACCTTTTGATCAATTTTATAGTCGAGAAAGACCTTTCTACTGTTGCAGTTAACGAAGGAAGAGAAAACATAAAATATCTAATCGATTAACCCCGTTCTCACCCTCAGTATAAACATTACAAAGTGTACAAACGTACACACATACATACGGACAAAAAATCATGTGCTTACAAAGTTGAGATCGGGATAATGTGACGGGTTTTGGACCTTTCAGAGGCCTTACACTTTTCCCTCGAAACTATGCATATACTTCGATTTTATGGAATTAAAATATGATCTTTTACATTTTTTGTATTCTTTTGCCTCGGGAGGGACGATCGCCCCTTCGCCCTCCCTTTAATTCTTCCTTGGTACATCCCAGTAGATACAGCACCCACATTCTGTATACCAGTGCCGTGTTTATAGAAAAACGAACGCCGCCATTTCAATCAAGACATAAACAGAAACCATTCAAACAATGTAGATTGTATCGAACTTAGCGGACACAAAATAAAACTATAAAGTTAACTGCAATCAAATGCACTCGTTACGGCTTTAATAGTGCTGTACGAAACCAGTTGTGTGACGTCATCAGGTGACCTTGTACCGGCTACGAAGAGACACGTTTTTATTTCACTAATTTTATTTATTTACCCGGCGTACGTGTGTGGAAACGTGCAAGCGATAACGATTAAAATTAATTAAGAGGCACGCAGCTGTCTCGCTTACATAATAGAAGTAGACTTTCATTTTAAATCTTCAAAACATCCGTAACTTTTTCGTATTAAATATTTTTGAAAATCTGATTTTACAATTTTAATCAGCGTTTAAAAACTGCATAAATCTGCATTTTATACTTTCAAAATACGTTGGAATTGAGAAATTTTATTTGACGGCGGTCGGGGTTAATTTTCGTATTTTCAACGCAATTTAAAATTTTTTAATGATAATATATGCGGACTTTAACACTGATTATGTCGGTAAAGTAGAAATTTTAAAAGGAAAAATACATTTGAAAATGCACCTTTATCACGTCAGCGAGACACTGAAGGTCACCTAAAAACTGATAGATTCTTTAAGTCGATCACCACGATAAGACCGGGTGGCCACCAAACTGCCGACCAGACCGGACTACACAAGACCGGGTGGCCACCAAACTGCCGACCAGACCGGACTACACAAGACCGGGTGGCCACCAAACTGCCGACCAGACCGGACTACACAAGAGCGGGTGGCCACCAAACTGCCGACCAGACCGGACTACACAAGACCGGGTGGCCACGCAAACTGCCGACCAGACCGGACTACACAAGACCGGGTGGCCACCAAACTGCCGACCAGACCGGACTACACAAGACCGGGTGGCCACCAAACTGCCGACCAGACCGGACTACACAAGACCGGGTGGCCACCAAACTGCCGACCAGACCGGACTACACAAGACCGGGTGGCCACCAAACTGCCGACCAGACCGGACTACACAAGACAAACTGCCGACCAGACCGGACTACACAAGACCGGGTGGCCACCAAACTGCCGACCAGACCGGACTACACAAGACCGGGTGGCCGCAAACTGCCGACCAGACCGACTACCAGACCGGGTGGCCACCAAACTGCCGACCAGACCGGACTACACAAGAGCGGGTGGCCACCAAACTGCCGACCAGACCGGACTACACAAGACCGGGTGGCCACCAAACTGCCGACCAGACCGGACTACACAAGACCGGGTGGCCACCAAACTGCCGACCAGACCGGACTACACAAGACCGGGTGGCCACCAAACTGCTGACCAGACCGGACTACACATTGACTCCGCTCAACTCCGTTTCTTTTTCAGTGGCCGCACTTACATAGGTTAGGTTTTGAAGGGTAGCCCGCTCCGTATTTGTTGGTCACCCGGCCTAAAAACATGAAATTTCAATCGTCATTTTATAAATACTTTCAGTTTTTGTTAAAACAAAATTAATAAAATGCATAAGGTCTTTCGAAAAGATAATCTAACTGGTAAAACAATATAATCAATGGCTGTTACATTTACATGGCTAGAATAGAATGTGCATTTCAGGCGCAAGATAGGCAATCTCCCTACTCCAATATTCCTCTACCGTATCACTGATACAATGCAGTGATGTCGAAACAATTTTGTTTAATGAATTCTTTTCGAAAAATATTTTATTATAGTATTCATCATAGTAAGAACTAAGCCCGTTACCTTGAAATACGCACTTTTCCTGACCGTTAAAACATTTTTTTATGAATCCTTACATATATTTTTAAAAAATTTAAGACGTTTGTGTGTGTGTGTGTGTGTGTGTGTGTGTGTGTGAACGCTCGTGTTCGCAATTTTAGTCCGGTTTTATTCAAACTTGACAGAATTTTGTGTTAGCTTGGACGAGTTTGTTAATCAGCAAAATGGAGGTCGTTTCGAATCTTCAAAAGTTCATACCATTTGTGTCTTAACTTGTTTTGAAAAGATAATTTCGCTACCGTAATCAGCATTGAACAACGCACGAACTGACGTTTTCAGTTTTCAACATCCGAAAGTGTGTACATTACTTACAAACTAAGCTGTCGCAAAACATTCTTACGGATAAAAACCATAAATTCGAAGACAAGTATACCAACACCGAGATACTGCATTTATATTATAAAAGCAATCATATGGATGCAATTGAAGAGTTTGAGATTTATAAGAACAAAAAATCAGACTCCATTAACGCCCTCAACGACAAACTCTCATTTAAATCAAATTTAATATACGACATGGCTCTGAGGATAAGTTACTTAAATAAATAATATAAACCTAACAGACTGATAACAGTGACAGAATGTAACGACATACGAGTTGCATGGCAGTGTTTGGACAAACCAAATCTTATACTTGTGAGTTTCATAAAAATCGCGTACTTGTGTTTAGTGTTTGTGACGTGTGTTTTCAATGTTTTGTTTAACTTTGTGAACGACCTCGACAGAGTGATTTGATATTTAGTATTACGGTCTGAAGATGAAACAGTTTGGATTCGAAACCGCGATAGCCTTTACGAGGCGAGTAAAAAGACCACTAGACGGAAGAAAATAGGTCATAACCATAATTATTTCAAAACGCTGAAATTAATAAATTCAATTTTTTTGTTTTTGTTATTTTAAGCGATAAGCACATTGAGGCTATTATCGTCTCCCTAAATGTAAGTGTGAGTGTAAAGTGTTAAAGTCGTAAGTGTGGTGTTGTAAGTGTAAATGTGTGTTAGACTCGGGTACCGCGAGGGACGTCTAAATCCTCTCAATAGGTGCAGCTAGTCTGCACACCCCTGCGGGGAAAATTCAATTTGACAGCGGTCAGGATTCATTTCCGTATTTTCAATGTAGTCTGAAAATTTATAACGCTAACATATGCCATTTTATGATGGTAAATTTTTGGAAATTAGCTTCCATCACGTCAGCGAGACACTTGAGTGCCGTGATTATTTTTAATTCACGTCGCGCTGCAACACGTCTGTACAACACAGAACACAGAAAGGTACAATTATTTCGTCCTTAATAATTTACTACTAGATACATCTATTTCCTGTGCCCCAGAGGGCGCGTCGTGTCGGGATGACGCAGTGAAAGTACTTGGGTCATGTACGCATGCGCATTGGGCGGCCGTGACGTAACAGCGCTCCGCGTAATTACTGTCCCCAAGCCTAATTACCGGCCAATGTGTGTCACTAGGCACTTCGACTCGTCCGACCAGTTTCTTAACAAAAACAAAGTTACACCGGCGTTGGGCAAGTATTGTTGCAAACTGGAAACATTCGTCATCGCTTTGTTTAACTTACAATTCTTTTTGAAAATACGATTTGACTATAATGAATGAATGACTTTCTAAGGTTACCGTTGCAAGGCGACTTTTGTAGATATGACCCCTTTCTGTATTCTTGAGATGATATTCCAGTCCTAAACTTTTAACAAGGTTTACGATTTTGTGAGGATTTAAGATGGCCAACTCCCCCACTTCTAACTGGTGATTTCCCAATTTGTTATTGAGGTGCTTACTCTGCTAAGTACTTTTCAGTATGTCTCCCCCTTACTTTTAACCCTGATCACGGAGCTTGTGCGCCATTTGACCGGGTTTTTTGTTGTACGACGATTATAGCTTATTACATATTACTTTCTTACTTACGTTGTTCCTATGAGTAGATTGGGAAATGAATTTCACCAACACAGAGCACCGCAAGCATGGGTAAGGCACACTGGGAAGTCGGCAGAAATATCAGAGCTCCATTTGATACACCATTAGACCCGTGTCATTCATTCCATCAGGTCGGTTCAAACAATTCACAGTTTGCCAGGTAATGTAGAGCAGTGAATGTGTGTGTGTGTGTGTGTGTGTGTGTGTGTGTGTGTGTGTGTGTGTGTGTGTGTGTGTGTGTGTGTGTGTGTGTGTGTGTGTGTGTGTGTGTGTGTGTGTGTGTGTGTGTGTGTGTGTGTGTGTGTGTGTGTGTGTGTGTGTGTGTGTGTGTGTGTGTGTGTGTGTGTGTGTGTCAGGGTGTGTTCATTTCAAGCTTCCGAATCTAGGTCTTACCATGATGGCCGCTCCATAGCTCATCCTTCCAATTGAAATTCGCACGAATACAAAAGTAGGGAAAACATTTTGCCAGCGCCTGGTCTGGCCAATATCACACTCGAGCAACATAACCGCCGATTAAAACAATTACCCAGGTTCGTGCCCGACCCGGGACGTTCGGCTAATATCGGTAATTTCCGATTGCTCGCTCCGCTAAGGAAGTACATGCGGAAATGCAGATATCAATTTGCGCCCGAGGCTGGCGGTCGCACGAACTTTGTGTGACCCGCGCCGGGCTTTCACTGAGAAAAAGTCCGGGCCGAGGTCTGCCTCCTTGCTTCCAGAGGCAAGACGCTGTCTGTTGAACAAGTGTCACCACCCGGCGGGGCGTAGCCCTCAGTAATAATAAACATTACTTTTTCAGTAGTCAAGATGAAACTTTTTATGAGTTGACCTAGGGACTCTGCCCCCGACTGTCTCTCGACACTTAGCGGCCTTTAAATAATCAATTTCCGCCTGCAATCATTTCTGTTGCATTCGAAGTGTTTAACTGAAACAACTCATAATGCACTTTAAGCTTATACAATATAAGAGTTTAAAATGCTGAATAAAAGTGCTGATTGTAGGTCTAATGCTGACTGCGGTGGTGAAATCTGATTTTCAAAAAAGTTTAAGATAAAGAAAAATTCGCCTCTATCATGTCGGTGAGACAGCTGTTTGCCGCGATTGTTTTGAGTTTATATCGGTGTTCCAGTCGGAACTGAGCGGACATTATTGTAAGCGTCAAATCCGTCGCCGAAAAAAACTCCTGGGACGCTTTTTTAAGAAGCCAATAAAAACTGATTGCGTTCGCATTGTCCTATTTTATTCAAAATTAGCACAAACAGTTTGGTATTGTAATAGCTTGGACGAGTGCGTTGACCGATGAAATTCATCCAACCGTTTCAAAAATTAAATTATTAGCGAATTTCCATTGAAAAATTACATCCAGCTACTAGAGCACCATCATGGTAATGTCCAAACCCGGCACCTTAAAGATATCTATATTACTTTTTAAGTTATCGTTAAAAATGTGTTGTTTTTTTGTGTTTAAAGTCTGACTATTATGCACACTTGGGCTAATGCAGACGATGGGATGATTTATAGCGTATGAAAATGCCAAGCCCTGGCCGGGAATTGAACCCGGGTCCTCGGGGTGAAAGCCTAGTACGCTATTAACTAGGCCACGAGGCGGCTCATTAAAAATGTGTGTGTGTGTGTGTGTGTGTGTGTGTGTGTGTGTGTGTGTGTGTGTGTGTGTGTGTGTGTTATATTTGGTTCAAAACTTGACACAACGATGGAATCTTGTAATAACTTGGACATAAAATTCATAGGCTAACCTTTTTTGACTTAAATATTTTTTAAATGTGATTTCATCATCTAAATCAACTTTAAATACTGCATACATAGCACCTCTCTCTTTTATCTTTCTCTCTCTCTCTCTCTCTCTCTCTCTCTCTCTCTCACACACACACACACTTTTAACAATAACTTAAAAAGTAATTTATCGGTGCTCACTGTTTCAAGGTCCCAGGTCTGGGTCTCACCAAGATGGCTGCTCCAATAGCTCATTTTGCAATGGAAATTCGCTAATTAATTAGTGCTTCTAGTTTCGCGAACACGTAGGTATTTCGGCCCCAACATGTGCCGCACAAAATGCAGTAAACCTTACCGCCACACTGAACGGGTGAAAGCTAACCCAGCTCATAGATCAACTCGCACCTTGCAATTATTCTATCGATTATTGCGCTATCGATTGTGGGAAACGTATTGTCTTATCGAATCTTGCAGCGACTTTCTAACTTGTAATGCTCAACGAGTCCGCAACGGTTAAAGAGTTGTTAACAATATTATGCTTTCATCGCCTCGCGTCGCTACAGTCCAATTAATATTACACGACACCTGATCGGCTCTGTACTCCGGCTTGTCTTTGTCCAATGCTGTGTTACATATGTCTGTGTGTCAGTGTAGTTGACACGTCTCTAGAATACGTAGCGCTTTTATATTAGAGAAACCGTATGACCTTTACAGAGAAAGTATTATGACAACTCGAAATGTCTGACATTTTCATAATCTAAGTTGACCTGAAAGGAGCACGTGAAAATAAAAAAGAAGGAGCTAAATATTAAATATGGAAAACAGCGCTGGCTAATTGGAAGACGTGCAGGGCTAAGCACTTACAATAAAGTTCTGCTGTATCAACAGATACTGAAGCCAATATGGGAATATGGCATTCAGCTGTGGGGTTGTGCCAAGCCGACGAACAGTAATATCATCCAGGTGTTTCAAAACAAGGTACTCAGGGGCATAGTGAATGCACCGTGGTACGTCAGAAACTCAGATCTACATAGAGACTTAAAGATCAACACGGTTAAAGAAGAAATGAAAAAACATGCAAGAAGACACCAACAGCGTCTCCAGAAACATCCGAACACAGAGATCCTGAGGATTGTTGGATGAGCCAAGTCCGCTTCGTCGGCTCAAGTCAGCTGACTTGATATAAGTAGTATTAGTAATCTTTATATGTAAATAGCCATTGGGCTGCTACTCATCACACCGTGAACAATTGATTGGAAGTTGCTAATTGTGAGTTTGTATCTTTTAAATTTAAATATTTAAGGCTACTGTAACGGATTCTAGGCAACTATTGTGTTTAAAAAACGTAACCGTAAAAATGGGGACTCGGTGGTCGATGTGGTTATAGCACCAGCTAGTCTGCGCCGTCTCTGAACTGCGCACCTAAAGGTTTTTAGTTCGAGCCGCAGTTATTCCCGTTGCTTTTCCCTTACCGTTAACGTTGATCCCTCGTCTTCATTAATCTAACTGCTATAAAGCATGGAGGTTAAGGGGAAACAATCGCTGACGTGATAGAAGCGAACACCCTTTAAATTTTTGTTACATTACCTTTGAAATCCTAATTTGCTCAACATTATTAGAATTAAATTCTGCATAAATTAGCATTTTCAATATTTAAATTACATTGAAAACGAATTCTGACCGCCGTCTAGTCTAACTGATTAATCTCAACGGATTTTGAAAATACAAAATTATAATAATTAACGCTGATTACGAAGGTGAAATCAGATTCAATCAAAATTAAGACCTAACATTTGAAACGTCAAAGAGTACATAATATTATCATTGGAGTACCACAAATACCAAGTCGTGTTGTGCCACAAATACCAAGTGGTACCAACGTAATGATGCCGACTTAAATTTAAATTTTCTGGAAGATATAATCAAAACATTCACTCCTTAAGAGAAGACTGCAAAATCATGACAATGTGGAAGCCCACCATAAACTTCATAATATAAATTACCCACAACTCCTTAAGCGAAGAAACCCTTTAGAATTAACATAATGACGTAATTCATTGCTTTATGTTGAATATACTTACTGCTGTTTTTACGTACGCTTTTACCGTTGTCAATGTGTTAGATTTAGGTTGATGACAAACAGGAAATTAATTTAAATTGTTATAAGTTGTTAGTTCCGCTTCAATGTTCAGCTTATTTCTTATTTGAACTTATTTGTTTAAGATTGCAATGTATTAAAAAAAGACAAGAAATAATGATTTCTTAAGATCCAAAATGGTCGCCATTTTGAAATTGTTAAAAAGAATTTTGCTAGTTAACGAACTCGTCCAAACCTATTACCATAATGGATTTTTGTGCCACGTTTGAATCAAATCGGTCCGAAATTGCGTACATGAGCATGCTAATGGCTATTCCTTGAAAAACATTGAAGCTGCCGTCATGGTAAGACCCAAACCGCATTATTCGATACTCTACTTCTGGCGCTGCGAAACGTGATGGGTTGACGAACGCTCGCCGAAGGATCAGCAGCTCCTGCGAAGGTCAGAACGTGTTTCAGGACATTCAGGTCAGGCGCACTTTCTCCGCACCTGTGCAGGGCCCATTGTTTCATACTAAGATAGACGTTCACTAATTTTGGAGAAATATGGCGCTCTAATGAATGGAGACGATAGACGCGTTGGAAAGTGGGTAATAACAAGCCATGCAGTACTGAACTGAGATAATTAAATGCTTAAACATTACCGACATCAGTTATTTATTTTTTAATAAAACCTTCTTTTTGCAAATTTTATTATACTGTATTATTATTAATTTTATCGCTGAAGACAATCACAAAAAGTTAAATACAAACACACTTTTGTACTTGCGCATACACATATAAAACAAAATTAGTAACACATTTGTAAAGGTTATATTTTATAGTTTACTGGGATACAGGACAGGTTAATCGACTGGTCAGCTGTTTAATTATTAAAAGCACGTGTTGTTCATCTGTTTGTTGTAAACACAAAATTATTACAAAACTCACAATAATGGTTTGAATGAATTGTTCTAGGGTTACTATTGTGCCCCCTTTCTGTATTCATGAAATGCTCAGTTACAGCGTCTTCTACAGTCCTAGCCTTTCATAAAGTGCCTCGGCGATGATAACCTTAACGGTTTTTCGCCGGAAAAAAAATCATAAAGTGCCGCCTCGGTGGCCTAGTGGATAGCGTACTAGGCTTTCACTCCGAGGACCCGGGTTCGATTCCCGACGAGGGCTTGGCATTTCATACGCTATAAATCATCCCATCGTCTGCATTAGCCCAAGTGTGCACAATAGTCGGACGTTAAAAAAAAAAAAAAAACTTTCATAAAGTCTAGGATTACAGAGTATTCAAGATAGGCAGCTGCCACACTTTTAATGGTGACTTCCCAATTAATCATAGGGCTGCTTGTTATACTCTTGACCTTTATCACAGAGGTTGTGCCCCATTTGGTCAGCTTTTTGTTGTGTGGTGAGTTCTTGCTCATTCTATTTACATTTTTACTCATGCGAGCACGAGTAGATAGGGAAATTATATCCGTCCACACAGAGCTCTGCATGCACGGGTAAGGCTAAGGTACACAAGGAGGTTATCCCAGGGTTCCATTTGATACACCATTAGGCCGATGTCATTCACTCCATCAGCACGGATTGCTTTACACTTTACAGTTAGCCAAACTATGTAGAGTATTAAATGTGTGTTTTGAGTAGTATGAGCTACGGTGGTACCGCTAAACCCATCAACTGCTTCCGCGGCCACTATAATGGTTTAAAGGAATTTACGTTTGGTTAGGAATTCAAGAAACTAACAAGGAATAAAATATTTAATTTTATATTTTAGCAAAATGTTGGTATTTTTTAGGGTAAATTAAAACAATAGTACACATTCAGTGAACACATCATCGATTATGTATGTTTTTTAATTAAGGATCTTTCTCAAATTAAAAAAAAATACTATTTTGTCACAGAACAAAGTAAAAAAAGTTTAAAAACAAATACGCTTATCTACTTGCGTCTGCGCACGTAAATGAAGTTTAATAATAAATTTGTAAAGGTTATACTTGGTTGGTAGCTGTATAGGAAAATGATTTGATCAGCTGTTCATTACTAGGCTTTCACCCCGAGGACCCGGGTTCGATTCCCAGTGAGGGCTTGGCATTTTCATACGCTATATATCATCCCATCGTCTGCATTAGCCCAAGTGTGCACAACAGTCAGACGTTAAAAAAAAAATAATAATAATAAAAATAAAAACACATGTTGATCAGCTGTTTGTTGCAAGTAAAAAATAAATATTAAAAAACTCACCACAATGGCACGAATATTTAGGTTTTGTAATATTTAACAAACTTAAAAAAAAAAGAAAAGGTCACATTTTACATTTTCGCGGAGTATTTAGAAGCTTCAAATTGATACGTATATCTCATGTATATCGAAGTGAACATGTGTATATCATGAACGTATGCAGACTGGTTCTCCCAAAAATGACTGACTGGGAGATTTCACACGCAAAAATTACCACATACAACGAAATATGGGAAAATTGTAGGACTTTATATTTCGTAATACTGAGTAATTTTGAACACAGAAAAAAAAATTTTATATTTTTTTCGGATATCGAAATGTTTAAGCTTCGAACAAGTATATCTGAGATTGCAGTTAGCTCGGACAAGTTCATTACCGAACGAAATTCGTTCAACATTTTTAAATTGACGGGCATAACAAGTCTTAAAACAACAGAGTTAGAAAATCAGCGAGACAGCTGCGTGCGGCGAATATTTGACTTGAAACAAGAACAACCAGAATAGAAACTGTAAAAAACAACATTAGATGCTCAATGCAAAACAGTTCCGACTTACCAACAGTAGAGTTCTCTTTATCCCATGTCTCGAGAATATATTTGATCTGAAAAAACAAAAAAAATATTTACATTCAAAATATTGCATTAACTTTCTTGCTATTTACTTTATAGGCTAGGTTTCCTAATCGAAATTCTATCAGCAGTAGAAAGGACAATTAAACTTCTCGAAGAATCAGGGACAGTCGAGGATACTTGAAAATCAAGAAGACTTAAATCTGCCAAAGTAATGTGAGAATTAAGAATTAGTTAATCGGACGCCATTTTGGATAAATACTTCTAGTTTGCGCTGTTCTTTTTTTAAAAAACAAGATCTTTAGAGTGAGATGTCACTCGAGAAGGGATTTAAATTTAAAATTTTTGATCTCCCCCACGTAAAAATTGTAAAATGTAACAAAACGGATCACGTTCCTACATGTAAGAACTTTAAAATGAGATATCAGACATAATTTTATCTTAACAAATAGCAAAGATACCTCGATAATGGATCGGGATATCACCAATTAGTCTCTATCTTCAATCGTCTCCAAATACTAGACTTTATGAAGAGACTAGACCTGGAGAAGGCGCTGTAACTGTCTGCATTCTCATGAATATAGAAAGGGACACAATGGATCTATAAGTGCAATAATAACCCTTGAAAGTCATTCATCCATTTTGTCAAACCATTACAGTGAGTTTTATAGTAATTCTTTATCGTTAATTAACACAAGATGGCCGACAGGGACCAGAAATTCTTTGCGCCCAGACAAAGCCAAGAGACATTTCCTCAATAAAATTTATACTTCCAGACATTACCGCACTCTTATCAAAGCCCGCATTAACAGCTGTTTATAAACACTTTTTTAACTGCACACAACCAAACGATAAATACCCGAATCGGAAAATAAACACTTTGTAAAAAAACACTTCACCGTCCAGACTAACGGAGTCATACCATAAAACTGGGTTAATTGTGGGCTATGAGGCCACTCGAGCCCTCATAAACACACAAAACAAACCATCGCCCTTGACTCAAAAACCATGACCTCTTGGGAGCCAGTTATATTGTATTATAAAGTTTACCATTCGGCCCGAGGTGTAACGGGTCGCCGACCTCACGCACCGTAGTAGCCGTCAGCCTGTCCTATGGCGAAGCGAAGAGTATTCAATTTCGAAAAACCATAATTACACGCGTTTTTACCGGCTTTGGTGGTCTATTGTCCGCGTGGACGGGCACAAGCGCGGATACGCCCGGTCTGCGGGGCGGGAAAACGAAAATAAATTGCCGACTGTACATCTGTCAGCCGCCGCAGAAAACACAATGCCCCGTAATTTATGATTTGTTGGCGCAATCTGGCGCGTAAAGGTCGAGATTTCAGTATGCTAATAGAGGATGAGCGGGCGCGTCGCGCAATTAATTTTGGCGTGTCGAAATGTTGCGCCAACTCGGGCCCGCAGTCGGCTTGCATAATAAGCAAATAAATTACGTACGAATATTTCTATTAGCTCGGCTCGAAAGACCTCCGGTAGCCTGGTAAATAACGTATAAACAAGAAAGTAATTCTAAGAGAAATGCTGCCATAAAGTGAAGGCTCATGGTAATATTTCATAAGCTAAGCATTCCGATCAGTTTTGTACAAAAAATAAGGACCTGTGTTATTAAAACTACATATATGGCGTACATGCAGGTCCGTCAGAACACCAGGGAATTCTTACGCCTTATAATTTTCCTATTCTAAGGCTTTACAGTAAAATAAAACAGAAAAAACGTTTACAAAAAAATTTCCAGGAGTAGTGTAAAGTACCCCCTGAGAGTGCAGCACAATGTAAGAGTATGTGACAAATAATTTATTGTGTGTGTACCAAAACAGCTGATTGCTAAAAAAACATTGTTGGAAGTAATATTTAAATTATTACTGTATCCACGAGTTCTATAATTATTAACGGAATCAGTTTTGAAAGTAGACAATCTAGGCCAGTTCTAATATGTAAATATTATTAAACAAAGGACTCTGCTTTTAGTAAACAGTAAATACTGTAGCTTAATTTAGGTATGTAATGTAAAATCCTGTTATAGTAGGTTTCATTTGTAATATTTCAGTAAGGTACAAGCTGTTAGAATTCATGCATTAATTTTACAGGTTATTGCTTTAAATACGAAAGTAGAATAAAGTAAGACATATTGTTAATAATTACATATCAAAATAATTACATTGCTTTATTAAAAGGTAATAGAAGTATTATATATAATTATAAAGTCTATTTTAACAGAACTTGGTACTAACAATATAGTAGGCCTACATCGTATTGTAACCATTGAACAAAAATTGACTGAGGATTCTGTTATCACCAAACATTGTCTATAAAGAGGTGCTATAACAGTGTTCAACGTCTTGCTGTACAGTGTTGTATATTATTTGTTTCTTTTCTTTTTTCCATTGAGTGCGAAAGATCACACAGGCCCACTAGTCCTTTCATTATTAGTGAATTTTCATTGTAAAAATGAACTAGCGGCCATGATAATAAGACGGCCAGGGACCTAGATATAAGCACCGATCCTGATCTATAGATCACTTTTTGAGGATTCATTCAATGTTGTGTGTGTGTGTGTGTGTGTGCGTGTGTCACAAGCTCACGTTTGCAATTTTGGTCCGATTTGATTCAAACTTGGCACAAAAATTGATTATGGCAATAGCTTGGGAAAATATGTTAATCAGCAAAATTCGTTCCAACAGTTTCAAAACTGAGGGCATTTCAAACCTTTAAAAATTCATAACTTTTTTGTAATTTATTTTAAAAATCCGAAATTCACCTAATTGCTGATACCTCTACAGCGGCCCGACGCCTATAGTATTATAAAGCCCTCCGCAAACTGAGCTTCGCGCAGTCCAGCGGAGGCAGCTGAAGGGCTTAGCGATCCCACCGTACGTCATGTCATTCTCACATCTACATACGCGCGCGCGCACACACACACACACACACACACACACACACATTCTCTTAAAAAAAATTAAATTTTAAAAAATTGAAAAAGATGACAGACAATACCGGCTATACTACTGGTTGTATATTCCAATAAAAATTCCGTCATATATGGATGAAGAAATGGATTAACCGTAAGGACCGATCAAAGAAAGCCGTACCATTCGACCGACAGCTATTCCACAGATAACCTATATATAAAAACTATATCTACGACTTCATTACAAATAAAACAGATGTCCATCCAGACGTCGGTGTGTTTGTTTAATCTACACTGTAACGGAGCTTCTTTATCCGGTCACAGATTGAATTCAGTGCTCAAGATACGTTATCTAAACACAGATTGAATCCAGACTAATCCGTGATGTCTAGTAATTTATTCGTTGGACACACAACTATTGTGTGGTAATGAACGACTTTAACATAGTTCACTTTACCGTTAGTTAGAATTTCAAATCGATACTGTTTGTTTGTTTAGAAAGCGTCGCTTGTCCTTGTACAGCGTTGTCCGCTTGCCAAAAAACAATGTTTCAGTTCTGTTTTTCTCGGAAAACATTTGCTGTTTGATGAAATCCATTTACATTGCTAAGTACGTGTGAATAAACAATAGTGTATTAAATACAGTCATCTTGTGTTCCATTGTCTTGGGCATTACATTTAATACTGTGTATTACATACCCGGCTTGGTATTACGTGTGTTTTGCATGCGGTAACACAAACACATCATCATGGTAAAAACCCAGGACAATGTAATTAGCGTCATAACCTCTAGAACAGCGGTTCCCAAACTTATTTTGTCATAGGATTCTCCTTCCTGAAAAATTGTGTCGTGATCCACCATAACTTATATATATATATATATATATATATATATATATATATATAAAATATATAATTTATATTAGAAAAAACAGGATCACAAAAACAAAATGAAATACAAAAATCTATTTATATTTTCTTTGTGCCTAATAATTACATAATGATATCGTGCCGATTATATAGGCCTATACGTTTAATATTATTACGAGCGGAACGAGCAATATATCAGACAAAATAACTCTTTGTAAAATCAAAATAAAGATTCGAAAAATCCCAGTACGCGGCGGTAATAATCGCTGCAAAGGAATATTTTTGTCTCAAAACTCATTCGACCTGGCACGTAAAGTTCAGTAACAAAAAGCCTACGAAAACTATGTTTCTTAAACATATTACTAACAAAAAATTGTATACAATTCTTAAAGTGTACGTAATTTTACAGGATGAAACATTTTTTATTATTTTATTTTAAGGCGAAAAGCACATTTACGCTATTATCACCTCCCTAAATGTAAATGTGAGTGTAAAGTGTTAAAGTCGAAAGTGTAGTGTTGTATTTTTTAAATGTTTATTAGACTCGGGTACCGCGAGGGACATCTAAATCATCTCAATAGTTGCAGTTAGTCAGCATCCCCCTGCGGGGAAAATTCAATTTGACAGCAGTCAGGATTCATTTCTGTATTTTCAATGTAGTCTGAAAATGTATAACGCAAATAAATGCCATTTTATGATGGTGAAATTTGAGCTTAAAACGGATAAGGTAAATTTTTGGAAATTTGATTCCATCACGTCAGCGAGACACTTGCGTGTCGTGATTATTTTCAATTCACGTCGCGCTGCAACACGTCTGTACAACACAGTATACACTTATTTTAAAATAAATAGGTGATGGAAAGCATTACACAATTTATATCACTTTTAAATAACGCTACAAACGTAATTTCAAAAATACAGTTTACTTATTATATTCTGCTTATTTTTTTTTTTTTTTTTTTTTTTTTTTTGTATTTCATGGCGAAAAGCACATTGAGGCTATTATCGCCTCCCTAAATACAAATGGAGTGTAAAGTGTTAAAGTCATAAGTGTAGTGTTGTAAGTGTAAGTGTAAGTGTATTAGACTCGGGTACCGCGAGGCACGTCTAAATCCTCTCAATAGGTGCAGCTAATCAGCACACCTGCGGGGTCAGGATAAAACAATCAGGCCGAGTGGGCACCAAACGCGGAGCGGACTACGCATCGAACCAAACCTTTTGTTTTTGTTTTTAATGTAAGCGCGGCCGTAGCTTCGATTCTGTCTAGATCGGTTTTGAAGCTGACTGCGCTTCCCCCACCACGCTGACCACGCCTCCAAACTTATTATTTCTTGTTGCCCCGGTTACTGTTCCGCTCCACTCGGCTCATCTCGCTCCGCATTTAGTGGCCGCTGGCCTTAAAATAACCGTGTAATTGCATTTATTACGTTATTGTTCTTTTGCTTATAAAAACGAATCAAAGTCAACGGTCTGTAATAAAAAATCCGATAGTATAAAGTTATTCCATCGTTCATGGAGTTGCTTGTAGAACCAGAAAAGTAACCCTTTCTGGAGGTTCCGGTCATACCAACATCTCAGTCTAGTCTGTCTGTATCCTCACCACTTTATGCCCACATTACCAACGTAAAGTAACCTGGTTTCCCGATACGCAGGCGACACAGCTGCGTGCCACTATTATCTAATATAAGTACGGTAAGAGAAAGTACTGTTCGATATTAAAATTCTACCTGTGCTCTATGAAAGACGGAAACAAAAGGATTTGATTTAAATAAACTTTCCCGTTTATGAATACAAAGGAATTGAGCTGACACTACGAGATATGTCAAGATAATTATCGGACACCGTGTACGCGGCCTTGAAATCAAATAACACGGTTGGAATCCAGCGACCCCATTCAACCGAAAGTATAATAATGTCCGGATGATTGGGAACTCTGATTATGCGGCGACGGAAACGTTGACACTGAATAAATATTCTGGGGTTCCTCATTACCAAGCCATTACATTTACCTGACTGGGCATCTTCCGGACTAACGGAGCGTATTGGAAGCACTAGAGATGGTAACGATATCACAGAACTGCTAATTTTTCACAGATAGACAAATTTCACATATTAATCTAATAGTGAATGGCTGAGGTTAACTGTTACTAACTGTGAACTGAAATCTCCGAAATCTATTCAACCAATCCGTACCCCTAGTTTCTTTTATTTCAGCTAAGATCGCGTCGCTTGTCCTGCGCCTGCGTAATGAGTTCACAGTTTGGTCCTACCTATCTACACACTAACTGTGAACTATGAAATTTTCACAGTTCACACTTTTGTTAGTGCGGAATTACTGACGAGATAAATACTGATATTGCTAACTGCGCGCGCACAGTTTCCCGCCAAATTTAGCTTGTTGTAGGTATTATTTATTTAGTATAGCGGATGTTTTTTGTACAAGTAGTGTTGTGTAGAAGAATAATTGTATAGAGGAATTGCGTATTTGTGTATATAAAATGCCTGATTTTATTTGTTTTTTTCTGATTTATATTAGCCTGTATGAAGAAGCAATAGCTACATAACAGACCAGCCAGACATTATTTCACAGTTAGTTTAACAGATATTGAAAAGTAGAAGTATCAGTTTTCACATATAGCAATATTTCACAGATAGTATCACCTCTAGGAAGCACGCGACTAACGTTGAGTCGTAAGAAAGGTAGGAGAAAAACAGGGGTGAGTGCATCTCGATATGCCACCGGCAAAATTGTCCAACTTACCACCTCGTCTGGTCGTTTTTATTCGAAAAATTTCATCAGGGCGAGTTTTCTTCGTCAATTAAACTGAAAATGATTTTGGACACTCGTTCTGTTCCCATCCTCCCACCCGGTGTCCTGAACTTGTCCTTGGGAATAACTTCAAAAGGACCTGGGGTTTGTGACGAGTGGCATCAAGTGGGGAGAAGTTTTCATTGACAAGAGGTGTTTTTGGTCGGTATAATTTTATAAAAATTACCGTTTATCCTTTCCCCGATTTTTTCGCAAGAAAGGTGATTGCGCTGTGCGCATGCGCGGCCTCCCCATTCGAGCAGATTGACAGTCCGGTAACTCTATTGCCTATCTCTTCTATAACGGAAATCTCTCTATAACTGCTCTCTATTGAATCCTCTATAGCGACGAAACACGTGCACACTTTCCTACTCTTCTACCCTATAAATGTACGCCAACACGTCGAGTGATTAAAAGAAGTGCGTAATGCATCCACTGAATCGAGTATTTTGTTACTGGTACATTTTACAATACAATGTAATGGCGTCTAAACGGAACATTTTATCGTTAGATGTAAATGTTAGAGTGTTGTGTGAGTTAGAGAAAGGCGTGAAGCAAGTAGATGTTTGCCGAAATTTTAATTTAGCTGGTTCTTCCGTTGCACAATATTGAGAAATAAAAATAAAATAAAGGAGGCCTATAATGAAGGGAATAACTTCAAGAAAATTTGAAAGCCAGAATCTGAAGGAATTGATGAAGCGGTTCTGCAGACGTAATATTGCCTTTTCCTCACAATTACTGTGTTTTATTCGCACAGTATTATTTAATAAATATTGTTTTTTAAAAACTGTACGTCAGAAAGTTTTATTTCAATAAATTTTGCATTCAATACTTCATATTAAAACTAGTGTATAACATGTTTTACAAATAAAAAACACATTTTACACACTTTATTGTTGAACACTTTCTCTCTCTCTCTATAGCGAAAATATCTGTATAACGGTGAAACTTAGTACCCTTCAATGCCGCTATAGAGAGATTTTACATAAAAAGTTTGTAGAGAGCTTCAAACCTCTACAAAATTCGAGTTTTTATGTCCATCTCGTTTCAAATTTCGAAATGCTAGGTCAGGAAAATGTCGACAAATTTATAGGCTAAATTTAGTTTGGACCATGCCGCTCTAACTTTTGCAGTGTGAGTGAAATTAAGTTGAATACGTTTCAAAAGGAAGTACAGTCCGCGAATTTGTTCTGACCGGCGGGGGAATAGCATGTTTCGTGGCAGTGCAGACGACACGAAAGTCAGCTGATCCATTCTTGAGTCAGCTGTGTAACTTCTAAAAAAGAAACAATCGATTTTAAATTTCAACTCTGAATACTAATTTAAAAGTTCAAGAACATGGGGTTTCAGGTTATAAAAATATTTTACCAGTTTATTCCTAACTGAAGTTGGCAACCCTACCACACATACACACACGCACGCGCGAAAACACACACACATTCACTTCAACTACCACGTAAACTATAGATAGTTCAATGCCGCCTAGATATAGAAGCTTAATGCCTTTAATCACCTGCCCTGTTTTTATTGAAGTCATAAAACCTCTAAGGTCGGTTAAACAATTAAACACACTATAGACTAAGGAAAATATTAAAGACGCATTGTAAATCTCTACAACGGACTGTAATTTATTTTACTTATAAAATGTTCGTGTTTACTTTAATTACCGTACTTGATCCGAAGTCTTATTACAGTATTGTACAGTAATGGCACGAGAATAATGGCATCTGAAGACTTATAGCAGAAATGAAGTTTTGAAATCGGTTATTAGTTAAATGATCGCGGCACGCAGCTGTCTCGCTGACGTGACGGAAGCGAATTTCTGAAAGTACATTTCTTTATCTTACCTATTTTTGAAATTCTATTTTCACCATCGTAATCAGCATTCAAATCTTCATATAGCATTTTGGACATTTAAATTATATTGAAAATACAAAAATGAAGCCCGACTGCCGTGAGTATTAAATTAAAATGGCCACCATTTTGAAACTGTTAGAAGAATTTAGCTGGTCAACGAACTTATCCAAGCATTATCAAAATACAATTTTGTGCCAAGTTTGAATCCAATCGGACTAAAATTGCGAACGAGAGCGTGCTACCACACGCAAACTCAAGAGGGCAAACTTATTTTAATGCGTATCACTACTGTTAGCGGGGGACCCTTTAATTTTCTCGCGAACAGTAATGATGCTAATCCCCCCAACTTCCTACCGCGTGCGTGTGCGCGCGCGCGCGCGCGCGTGTGTGTGTGTGTGTGTGTGTGTGTGTTACGTAATGCACGTAAATGCATTACGCGTGCATTACGTGCTCATATATATATATATATATATATATATATATATATATATATATATATATATATATATATAATGCCTCTACGTCACCGAAGAAACAGAGTGGCATACCATGAATGTTTGTATGTGTCCAGCCTCGGACAGAGAACTGCTTATGTAACATAAATTATTTGAATTTCAGATTTCTATTGACGACTGTAAGCTACAACACAAACACAGGCTTACGTTACGTAAGAGTCTCACCTTAGTCACGTGATCCCTCACATCAATTGGTCACGTGACGCGAAGGTGTCCTCAGACGTTCTAGATGTACTGTGCTGTATTGGGTCACAGCGCTCTCTTTCAAGCTTGAAACATACAATGTTGTTTTAAGCGAGTTTTCATTAAAGAAAAAAACAATTTACTAGATCCTCCATTATAGTAAGACTCAGACCCGGTATCTTGAAATAAGCAACGGTCTTGATATGTAGATCACTCCATAAAATATGTGTGTGTGTGTGTGTGTGTTTTAGCAGGCTCACGTTCGCAATTTTTGTTCGATTTGATGCAAACTTTGCATTAAAATCCAGGACAACTTCGTAAGCAGCAAAATTCGTTGAAGTTCAAAATGGCGGCCATTAAAAACATTTAAACGTCAAACTTTTTTGTCTTAAATATTTTTAAAAAATCTAATATCACCATCGTAATCAGCGTGAAAAACTGCGAAAAACGGGCATTTTGAATTTCCAAAATCCGTTGAAATTGAGAAATTTAATTTGACGGCTGTCTGGGTTCATTTTCGTATTTTCAATGTAATTTAATAGTAAGAATTTTTCATATATATATATATAAAGATATTAATGGTGATTATGATGGTGAGATCAGAACTTGTACAGAAAAATGCTTTTGAAAATTAGCTTCTATCACGTCAGTGAGACAGCTGCGTGCCGCGATTATTCATCGTAGTAATTAGCGCTAAAAACAGCAAAAACTAAACTTCCAAATTCCACTGAAAATACCGAAATGGATCTGACGACAAGCACAAAGTTTATAATGCTAATTTGTACCGATCTGATTCCACCTTGGCAGATAAATCTATTTCCTAAACACAACAAAATCCGTTCAGCAGTTTCAAAATGGCGGTCATAACAAATATTTTGAAAGTACGATTTCACCACTGCAATCAGTGCTAAAGTCTGCTTAGAATTTTTGAATTCTATTGGAAATACGAAGCTCAAATTTGAAATCAAATCGGTCAGGATCCATTTCGTATTTTTATTGTAAAACTTAAAGTTCAAATTGCTAAGGTATACAGATTACCTACGACTATGATTACTGACGTGAAATCGGATTTTAAAAAAGGTGTAATGGAAAATTATTTTTGAAAATTTGCTTCCATCACGTCAACTAGTTATCTGGGTGCTACGGTCATTTAATACAATATTGTTCGTCATTTATTTATAAAGAGGATATAACTGTCTCAATTTTCTTATCCTTTCTCTCTCTGAAGCTTTGCATCGGTATGCAGAACATCAAGCATCCACAGTTTTCGCTGACACATTGTTTTTGAAATGACTTTTTTTATCGCGGGGTATGGATGTAGGTGTTGCAGGGAGCAAATACAGTTTGCCGTCATGGAACGTTCTAATACATCCATATGCGCAACTCTAGTGAATATTATTATTGCATACATTATTATTATTTTGTTTTGTTTAATGATTAATAAAATTGTATTTTTGAAGTGAAAACTTGTATGGTCGCGGTTGACAAAACATGGGTATAAACCCATGTTCGCGTCACGCTTGAATCCGTAATGCATACCTCACAGCATATATTTTTCTTGTATATATCTAGACTGGAAGCGACTACTTCTAAACAGCTGATTTCGCACAATAGCTTCAGTATAATTTCAATGAGATTATGTTTATTGTTTTTGTTAATTTTAAAAATGTGTATTTTCTAAATTTGTGTAGTTAAATTATTTAATGTATAAGACCTATAAAAAATCTTGAAAACTAAAATCACAAATATTATACTTATTATTATACTTAGACAGTAGAACTATCAAAAGTAGGATTATAAACTGAATTAAAGTCTCTTATTATATACTAAAATTCTACTATACTACACTAAACCCTAAGATACTAAAATTTATAGTCTATGACAATTTAATACGAAAATAATTTTCAAGAGTGCACGCATATAAATTTTTATAAAAATAATTTGAAAAGTATAGTCAGGCATGCCAAAAGAAGTAGTCACTTCGGTCGGCCAGTTCCCCACTGTCTAAGTTTTTTTTTATTTGTTACAAAAAATTTCAAATCACGTAAAGTAGACAAATAAAATGTTAATAATAAAAGACTCGCTGGTTCCGTGACATACTGACGCGAAAAGTAAATTTCAAAAACATTCACAAAATTCAGTGCTTGCGCAGTACTGTATGCATAATCGGACAAACTCTAATCATTATAAGAGATCGATAGGTATGTGTAACGAATATCGATCATGTATTATGTAATCGTTTCACAATGAAGAAGATTTCGTGCTTGGTAACCACTGAAGCATGCACCGTGACGTCGTAGGCATGCGCAGAATGTACCGGGCAGTCGTAAAGAATGCGTTGTTAATCATTGGTCAATAGGCTCCACTAGAGGTTACGTGCAGACTGTCTAGGCCTTATTATTCAGTATTGAAAAAGTTTGTTCACATATATAGGTAGAACCAAATAAGCTGGCACATTTCAGAGCGTTTATGCGCAACTCTTTGTACATATTTTTGTCAATGCAGTGGTAAAAGTTCAACAAGTCTCCCTCGTTGAATTTGTTGCGCAAATCTTGGTCGTTTTGCAAATCGATAATTTCTAACTGCATTGACTCTGGCGCATTTTCAACTGAAATCGAGAAAGGATTGCTGAATATGTCCAACAGAGGTTTCACTTTTTTGAAGTCCGAAAATCTGTCTTGAAAAGAGTGAATCAGAATATCCAGCTTTTCTACATAACTGAAATTAATCGCAGTTTTGTTGAATTTTTCGGCCATTTTCTTATAATTCGGAAAATGATTGTAATTTCAGAAGTCAGTTGCGATCTGAAAAGAGTCAGCTTGCATTGAAAGGATGATACATGAGCGTAGAGCTGGGATATCAGTTGATTTTTGCCTTGAATGCGTGTGTTCAAGACATTCAAATGATTTGTAATGTCAACTAAAAAAGCCAAATCACACAACCAATCAGGATTTTTAAGTTCCGGGACATCCCTTTGCTTCTCCACCAGAAATATTCCAATTTCTTCTATTAAATTTAGAAATCGTTCAAGTGTCAATCCACGACTTAGCCACCTTACTTCTGTATAAAACAGCAAATCTCCATATTCGCTTTCGATGTCATCAAGGAATTGTTTGAATTGCCTGTGATTGAGTCCTCGTGATTTGATGAAATTTACAGTCGAAACTACCACCTTCATGACATTTTGAAATTCAATTTTTTTAGAACAAAGGGCTTCTTGGTGTATGATGCAATGAAACTGCATGAGATCTTCAGCGTTTATGTTTTTTCTTGCAGATACTTTTTAGCAAAGTAACTAGCCCGGAATTGACACCAATCATAGAAGGAGCACCGTCAGTCACAATTCCCGATAATTTTGATAAGTCAAAACCAGTTTTGAACACTCATCCAAAAGTACATTGAGTATATCAACTCCTTTAGTTTGATCTTTCAATGAACACATTCCTAATAACTCTTCTACGACTTCAAAATCTTGAGTAACACCTCGTATGAATATGAGTAGTTGAGCTGTGGAACTAATATCAGTTGATTCGTCGAGTGCCAATGAAAAAAATTCAATTATCTTAGTCTTTTCAGTTAATTGTTCCGCAATATTAGCTGACAAAGACATAATTCGTCTTTGGATTGTCATACGATTCAGTTGAATTTTCTCAAACTTTTTGCTGCTTCTGGACACATTTTCTTAGCGGCGATTTCAATGCATTCTTTTACAAAATCTCCATCATTGAAGGGGCGACTTCGCTTTGCTATCATTCGAGAAATTTCAAAACTAACTTCTGTAGCCGTTTCTGAATCTTCAATGAGTTTTGTGAACACAGTTTGCTGACCAATAAGCTCCCGTTTCAAAGACAACACTTTTTGCTTTCTTAATTCGCCTGTAAATTTGGTAAAAGAAGAATGCTGCGTTTCATAGTGCCTTTTTACATTATATTCCTTTGCAATCGCAACAGAATTCTTACAAATTAAACAAACGACTTTGTTATGCAACCATACAAAAAAATATTTCTCAGTCCATATTTCTTGAAACTGCCGATTTTCATCTTTAGCCTTACGTTTTTTACTAGGTCCTGGCTTGTCCATGTTGCGTTATAATCCTGTCTAGGGTTAACACTGCACCTAAAAACAATTACAGTACCTACTTAAATTACCCATCCTTTTTAAATTACCAAGAATAATTGAATAAATAGGTAGGGAAACATTTATTGATAACAGAGTTTTACTTACGATTTCACAACACAATTATACACTTGACGGGTTAACACTGCAACAGTAGATCTACGTTGAATTTGGATTAAACTATATGCAAGAATGATAAAAAAACTTTAATAAGACTTCAAAATAAAAAAGGGTTAACAAACAACAACACAGAAACAAACAGTTACGGCGGTACAGAAGATCACTAGTCTAGGCACTAGAGACGGGATAAATCGTTCTTTTCAAGGAACAGTTCTGATGAGAATAGTTTCCCGGGAACAGTTCCCAAAGAACAACGCAGAACTATTTACAGATACAAGTAGCAAGCGTTACTGACATCTCAAGTTCTCTGTTCTTATAAGCTGTTACTTAATATGGTTGCAAGTAGAGGTGGGACAAATCGTTCTTGTTAAGGAACAGTTCTAACGAGAATAGTTTCCCGGGAACAGTTCCCAAAGAACAACGTAGAACTATTTACAGATACAAAAAGCGAAAGCTACTGACAACTCAAGTTGTTCTCTGTTCTCATAAGCTGTTACTCAATATGGTTACAAGTAGAGATGGGAAAAATTGTTCTTTTTAAGGAACACTTATGATGAGAATAATTTCCCAGGAACAGTTCCCAAGGACAACGCAAATTTATTTACAAGTGCAAAGAGCGAGTGTTCCTGACAACTCAAGTTGTTCTCTGTTCTCATAAGCTGTTACTTAATACGGTTGTAAGTTCAGATGGGACAAATTGTTCTTTTCAAGGAACAAATAATAGTTTGTTCCTTGAACTGACAATAATAGTTTGTTCCTTGAAACTGACAATAATAGTTTCCCGGGAACAGTTCCCAAAGACAAAGCAAAACTATTTACAGGTACAAAGGTCGAGTGTTACTGATAACTCAAGTTATTCTCTGTTCTTATAAGCTATTACTTAGTATGGTTGCAAGTAGAGGTGGGACAAATTGATCTTTTCAAGGAACAGTTTTGAAGAGAATAGTTTCTCGGGAACAGTTCCCAAAGACAATGCAAAACTATTTACAGATACAAAGAGCGAACGCTACTGACAACTCAAGTTGTTCTCTGTTCTCATTAGCTGTTACTTAATACGGTTGTAAGTAGAGATGGGACGGTTGTAATTGTTCTTTTTAAGGAACAGTTACGATAAGAACAGCTTCTCGAGAACAGTTCCAAAAGAATAACGCAGAACTATTTAAAGATACAAGTAGCAAGCGTTACTGACAACTCAAGTTGTTCTCTATTCTCATAAGCTGTTACTTAATTTGGTTAAGTAGAGATGGGATAAATCGTTCTTGACAAGGAACAGTTCTGACGAGAATAGTTTTCCGAGAACAGTTCCCATAGAACAACGTAGAACTATTTACACATACAAAAAGCGAAAGCTACTGATAACTCAAGTTGTTCTCTGTTCTCATAAGCTGTTACTTAATACGGTTGTAAGTAGAGATGGGACAAATTGTTCTTTTCAAGGAACAGTTCTGACGAGAATAGTTTCCCAGGAACAGTTCTCAAAGACAAAGCAAAACTATTTACAGGTACAAAGGTCGAGTGTTACTGATAACTCAAGTTATTCTCTGTTCTCATAAGCTGTTACTTAATATGGTTGCAAGTAGAGGTGGGACAAATTGATCTTTGCAAGGAACAGTTCTGACGAGAATAGTTTCTCGGGAACAGTTCTCAAAGACAACGCAAAACTATTTACAGGTAAAAAGAGCGAGTGTTACTGATAACTCAAGTTGTTTTCTGTTCTCAAAAGCTGTTACTTAATACGGTTGCAAGTAGAGGTGGGACAAATCGTTCTTTTCAAGGAACAGTTCTGATGAGAACAGCTTCCCGGGAACAGTTCCCAAAGAAAAAAAATAGACCTATTTAAAGAAACAGGTAGCGGGAGTTATTGACAAATCAGGTCTTTATCTGTTCTCATAAGCTGTTACTTAATATGGTTTGTAAGTAGAGGTGGATCTTGTGAATAGAATTTTAATTAAAAGCACAAATCATTAGTAACTAGTTTTTTGTACAATGTAAATACGTCAACTAAAGAAACACACAAATTGTAAAACACCGTTTTTAGACAACATAAGTTATAAAATTAGAAAAATTATCTTAAATAAAACTAATTACAAGCCTGTTTTTCAAAATTACAAACTAATTTTCACTGTACATTGAACTTATGGAAACACATTGACAAAACAGTAAGGATAAAATAGACCTTTTATCCCACTAAACAGCGGTATATATAAAGTTGTCTGTGAAGAGTGATCTTGTGACAATCTGGGAGAGCTATAAAACTCGTGTTAAAGAACATTTTAATTGTTAGGATGAACAAAAAAAGACTCTAATTTTGCGAATCAAGTATTAGAACCTGATCGTTCCTTTAATTTGAACAATATCACTGTAATTCATAAAGGTGTAATAATAAATAATTGAGAAATTCTGGAAGTATATAGATCTATTTGTAAAACCCCTAATTTTAATTTAAATAAACAGACTAACTTCAACACCTCTCCCTTACTCAAGTTTAAGGGTTTTCCCAACCTGCTGCTCACCGACCTTCTTACGTTGTTAACCCTTCGTTTCTTTACCTTCTACCTTCCAGTGTTAACATCAACTGTATTAGTACATAAGCACACTTTACAATTTTTAACTTGACTATGTCTGAAGGTGCCTCTCGGCAAAACATATGTCACTGAGTAAAAAAAATTTTATGAAACAATATAAGTGTTATAATTTTCCTGGATAACGTACGCATACATCGAGACTAAACTTACATATAACTACCGCAGCCATACGATCTATATGGCAGAGTTTTGTTTCTATGAACAAAAAAAAGCATAACATACCAGCCGCTGTCATTGAGCGAACAGTGTGTAGTTAATTGTCTAGCAATGAAACGTATACAACAAGACGAAGCTTTAACGTAAAGCAATTATCATATTTACATGATCTAAACGACATAATATTCCAGCCGCTTTCTTTAAGCGAACAGTGTATAACTATAGCATTAACTAATGCTATAGTAAATGCAAGAGATACAATTTCTACAGCGTGGTTACCTATTTAATAGAGCTGTTGTTTTCATACGAATGAGGAAAGTATATCACTCCAGTCGCTTTCATTGAGCGAACAGTGTGTAGTTAATTTTCTAGCAATGAAACGCATACAACAAGACAAAGCTTTAACGTAATGCAATTATCGTATTTACAAGATCTAAATGATATAATATTCCTGCCGCTTTCTTTAAGCGAACAGTGTATAGTTAGTGCTATAGTAAATGCAAGAGATACAATTTCTACAGCGTGGTTACCTATTTAATAGAGCTGTTGTTTTCATACGAATGAGGAAAGCATATCACTCCAGTCGCTTTCATTGAGCGAACAGTGTGTAGTTAAATTTTTTGTGAAAATATATGTGTTCTAATTTTCCCGGATAAAGGTGTTTTTGTAAAAATAAAGTTTTGAAAAATACAATTTAAATATAAACGAAATTCGACAGAACTCTGTCCAGATTTGGTGCGTAAATGAGTACAACAGCCTAACACCGTTCAAAAAACCACTTTTACAGACTCCGGGCACCTCAAAACGGATACTAATAACTTAATCATCAACCCATTCCGGCTATATATAGAGTGAAAGTGTTTGAACACCTCTTGGACGAGAAACAAAAACTGAAATAAGCAATACCCGAAACGATTACCTCACTATGGTATCGCCCTCGAGCGCCGACATGCGGGAAGTCATGAACCGGCTGCAGCGAGTGGCCTAAAGCCCGCGGCGGACTGTTGTCTGTAATTTGGTTACTGCCAAAATAATTCCTGGCTCATGGTGCCACCAAATATCAGCCATTGCATAACGTAAGGCGTCCAGCTCGACCTTCGCCCTTTGTTCGAAACAATTTCTGTTACTGAACTAAAAATAAAAATCATGTATTTTCTCTCTACCTTTTTATTTTAATTACGATAATTTGTTCGAAAACACGACAACTAACACAGCTAATTTTCACACAACTAGTTATTAACAACATAACCTGAACATTATTATAGCCTATCAGCTGTTCAATGAAATCACCTGATCGTTACGAATTAATATAAACGACAAATTGACATAGCTGGTTTTTAACAATATAACCTAAAACGTATTATAGCATATTAGCGATTCAACGAAATCAGCTGATAGCTAAGAATTGATATAAAACAACTGATCTTTTTTCTATTACATATTTATCAAAATTAAATTACCGTTTCATTTCATATATTTACATAGGTCAAACTTCTTCGTAGTTTCCGTTTGTAGTGGTTATCACGTGCGCCTTACACGCGCAAGGTCCTCGGTTCGATATCGAGCGGAACACAGGTAATTGCAATTAATTTAATATGAGACTTGCGACAGTCAAAATATACTGTTTGTTTTATGCACACATTCATAAATCAATATAAATTTGTGCACTCGCATCGCGCGATACGCAAAATCCAACATCACAATCAGCCCTAAACATGGTAGGCTACATGTTAATAAATCTGGAAAAACATTGTTTGCTGGGTCATTACAACCTATTAACGAATTTATAATGGAAAATAGATTAATAGAGCGGCCATAGTGGTAAATGAACGCCGATTATGACTTTAAGGTCACTTTAGGTCGTTATATTACTTGTATAACGTATACAACAAACCTAAAAAAGGACAGTAAATACCGAACATTTGTACGATCAATCGGTGTATGGCGGTACAAACAAATTAGTACAGCCACCATTATAAAAAACGTGTTCGATATCAGAGGGTAAAGTACAAGTAGTTGGACTATCTGCGCTACGAAAGCTGCAAGGACGAGGAGAAGACGTTTGAGAAAATAGACAGTACTATTATCTATTTAACTGTAGTTGAACACTCTGCCGCAAAATGCCACTAGCAGCAAGCGCTCGCACCTCTCATAATGGTTAACTAAAAGTGAGAGAAAACCCTGACCAATTGTGTGCCTTACTAATAAGTTTTTTTCATTTTGTTTATTTAATATCCTTACTTTACGCCAGTTAGACTAATGAGGACGAGGGATCGGCGTTAAATCCTACGCCACCTTTCGTCCTTTACCTCTCGGACCTTAGACCTTTCGGTGCACACTTCAGACTGACTGGTTGCTTTAATCGCCTCGTAAAATGCTTAGTTTTATATTTAGCCGACGTTTTATGTTTTTAAAAACACAAAAAAAAATATTTTTTTAACAATAAATCACAAAGAGTTAAAACATTTGCGCGTTTCTTAGCGTTTTACAGAACCTACGTGAGAAAAACAATCGTCCTGTGTTCATTTCAAAATGGCGGTGGGTATTTCAAAGGACTAAAGTAGGAAAACGTGTGGCTGTAATGAAACCAAACAGCTGACATTTCCACCACTTTGGACAGAACATAGTTTTCAAGAAAATCATTGCCTACAAAACTAACAAAATATAATTTTTTCCCAAAAGCGGCTTTAACGTAACTGTAAAACAAGTATTAAAAAATTAAGTCAATTCCTACTTAGGTCAAGTGTCATCCATTACAGGTTTTAAAAAAATGTATTTGAACTTGAGTGGATGAACTAGGGGAATGGAGTGGAGTAGGAATTACCTAACGAAATCCTATCGTATAGTCTGTACAAATATGCGACATTAATATTTGACCAAAAAACTGTATTAACATCAAGTGTCATCCATTACAAGTTTAAAGTTATTTGAACTTAAGAGAAGTAAATACTTTATATTAATTTTGGGTCTGGGCAGTTATTGTAATGGCATGTGGTTTAAACTGCTATGCAGAAACCTTCGTGGGAGTGTACTCAACAATTTCCCAAAGTTTCATGGCGATCTGATGAATGGTATAGTAATGCATAAAGTAAATACTTTACAATAATTTTGGGCCTCGGCGAGTATTATAATGGCGTGTGGTTGAAAACACTACGCTAGAAACCTTTGCGGGAGTGTAATAAACAATTTCCCAAAGTTTCATGGCGATCTGATGAATGGTATTTGGGCCTCGGCGAGTATTATAATGGCGTGTGGTTGAAAACACTACGCTAGAAACCTTTGCGGGAGTGTAATAAACAATTTCCCAAAGTTTCATGGCGATCTGATGAATGGTATTTGGGCCTCGGCGAGTATTATAATGGCGTGTGGTTGAAAACACTACGCTAGAAACCTTTGCGGGAGTGTAATAAACAATTTCCCAAAGTTTCATGGCGATCTGATGAATGGTATTTGGGCCTCGGCTTTGGGCCTCGGCGAGTATTATAATGGCGTGTGGTTGAAAACACTACGCTAGAAACCTTTGCGGGAGTGTAATAAACAATTTCCCAAAGTTTCATGGCGATCTGATGAATGGTATTTGGGCCTCGGCGAGTATTATAATGGCGTGTGGTTGAAAACACTACGCTAGAAACCTTTGCGGGAGTGTAATAAACAATTTCCCAAAGTTTCATGGCGATCTGATGAATGGTATTTGGGCCTCGGCGAGTATTATAATGGCGTGTGGTTGAAAACACTACGCTAGAAACCTTTGCGGGAGTGTAATAAACAATTTCCCAAAGTTTCATGGCGATCTGATGAATGGTATTTGGGCCTCGGCGAGTATTATAATGGCGTGTGGTTGAAAACACTACGCTAGAAACCTTTGCGGGAGTGTAATAAACAATTTCCCAAAGTTTCATGGCGATCTGATGAATGGTATTTGGGCCTCGGCGAGTATTATAATGGCGTGTGGTTGAAAACACTACGCTAGAAACCTTTGCGGGAGTGTAATAAACAATTTCCCAAAGTTTCATGGCGATCTGATGAATGGTATTTGGGCCTCGGCGAGTATTATAATGGCGTGTGGTTGAAAACACTACGCTAGAAACCTTTGCGGGAGTGTAATAAACAATTTCACAAAGTTTCATGGCGATCTGATGAATGGTATTTGGGCCTCGGCGAGTATTATAATGGCGTGTGGTTGAAAACACTACGCTAGAAACCTTTGCAGGAGTGTAATAAACAATTTCACAAAGTTTCATGGCGATCTGATGAATGGTATTTGGGCCTCGGCGAGTATTATAATGGCGTGTGGTTGAAAACACTACGCTAGAAACCTTTGCGGGAGTGTAATAAACAATTTCACAAAGTTTCAATACGATTTGATGAATTATATGGTAAATACTGTATATCAATTTTGAACCTAGGCAAGTACTATAATGAATTAATATTTGAAAAAAAACTGTATTAACATCGTGTCATCCATTACAAGTTAAAAAAAAATGTATTTGAACTTAAGGGGATGAAAAGGAAGTTAATAAAATTATTAACGAACAAGATTATTTTGAAAATTATTTTGAAAATTTGAACAAGATATATAAATATAGGGATAGTGTGAACTAATAGTAGGAAATTAAAAATTAAATTTTTACCTGAATGTATTAAAAAAAAGTATGAGCTGCTGTAGGCTATCACAGAAAAGTACTAATTCCTTAAAATCGATCAATCAGATTTTGATAAGATGTAAAGTCTGTCAATGAAATAAATTGGAAACAAAATAAATTTACGATTCGAAAGCAAGTCAAAAAATAAAAATACACAAATAAATAAATAAAAATTAAAAAAATATTTTTTTTTACTATTGAAAAGCTAGTAAATCTGTTTTACCTCCTTTCATAACGTAGTACACTCACTTGAGTAAAAATAATTGTCAACAGAATTTGAGCTAAATTTGAAAACAGATTTTGAGAAAATATCGAAACTTTTGGTTTTTTCAATTCCTTATAAAGGATTTTTTTGGGAAATAAGTGTGAAAACTGCTGAAATCGAGAATTTGAAAAAATACGTGTTTAAAAATTACAGATTTAATCAAAATTATAAACTGAACGCGTTATTTTTATGTTATATGATATATTTCCAAAATCTTTAATTTTCATAATAATATAGCTACTACCATTTTGTTAATCGATGATGCTATAGAAAATCGATTCATCGAATTGTATTTCGAAATTTAGATGATTCAAAAATCAAGCAATGTTCAAAATTTATTACGCTTCTAGAGTGAATAGAAAAACTAATAATTGTTCCCTGAACGTTTTGGAAGAATTAATGGAACAATGACTGCATTGATCTGTTACGTACAGCCAGCGCAACCTGTCACGATTCAGCTGAACTACAAACAAACTGTCGTTCTTTACACTAAACGCAGGTATATTTTTTTAAAACTTTACCTAAATAAATTAACCATTAAGTAAAATTCATTAGTTACTTTTCTAAATGAAATTCAAATTCAATTTAAAATTATACAAAAATGAAGTGATTATATTTGTGAGTAGAAAAAATTAATGTAATGTTTTATTGAACTCTAGACCGATTTGATTTCAACTAACAAAAAAAATCAATTTTAGCTTAAGTTAGTTTTTAGCAAAATCTTTTCAACCGTTTATAAATGGCGACAATTTCATATCATTAAAAAATCGTTACTTTTTATATTAGATATTTAAAAAATCTGATTTCACAGTAAATGAGAGTTAACATCTGTATAAATAACACTGAAAACACGAGAAATCTTATAGCGGTCTAAGTATAAAAGGCTATTGTTGAACGTCAGCGAGACAGGTGCGTGCCGCGTTTATCTGTCTGTTTTGTGATAAATTCTAAATTTTATTACACACAAAAAGTTTAAAGCATGTAGAGGTAGGTACCTTCTCGACAAGATGCTGGCAAACAGCGGCCAGATCTCCCAGGGAGTCGAACAGGATCTGATGGTCCAGCGGCTGCAAGCAGTCCATCCTGCGCAGAGGGTTGGCGTACAGCTCCCCCGCACTGCGCAGAGCTATCGCGTATTCAGTCTCGTCCATAAAGAAGTCCTCTGTCAGGCGGAAACGCACGTCGTCGACTGAAACAGAATTTAAAAATATTTAAGGGAAAAATGTCTGTTATTCAACCAAAAATACAAATCACGAATATTTTTTTCTCTTCCATTTTTATCTTAATTACGATAATTTGTTCGAAAACACGACAAATTCACAGAGCTGATTATTAACAAATTAACAATTTTTGTAGAAACTCTGGCTTCATCATCGTAATTGGCACTAAAATCTGCATAAATTAGCATACATTGGTGATATCTGATTTTCAAAGAAGTCAATAACACAAAAAAAGTATTTTTTTTTGAAATTTTGCAATCGCCGCCATTTTAAAACGCTTTAAAAACCAAAAACTATCCAAACTATAAACCAAATTTATGTTTGCGCCTAGTTTGAATTAAGCCCACATTAGTTAGTTAGTTAGACTTTCGAATCGTATTGCAAATACGAAAATAAACCCTGACCGCCGTATATTCAATTCGTATTTTTAACGGAATTTGAAAATTTAAAATCCTAGTCTCGTATATTTTAACGCTGATTACGACGGTGAAATAAAAACGTTATGGTTATTTAGTTTTTGAACGGCCATTTTCAAACCGTTGAACGAATTTTTCTGGACCCTTCAAAAAGTGATTTAGAAATCACGATCACCGTTCTTTTCCAAGATCCCGGGTCATGGCTCTTACTATGATTATAACTCCAATAGCTCATTTCTCAATGCAAATTCCCTAGTAATAACAACAAAATCATCTGTAAAACTACTTACAGATAACGTCTCCGCGACTTAGTTTTAGGCACAATTAAGATGAACAACATGTATTGTGGTAAACGAACCAACAACATACAGACAAACAGACACTATCTGGATATTTGTTTTGTTCATTGCGTGTGACACATTCCTAATGGTTTATTTAATTGTACGACTTTAAATCATTGTCAGAAACCAAACAATACCAGCGTACATTATAAACTACGAGTCGCGCCTGAAGAGTATGCTATTACACCACAATGATGTGTGTTGCAATTGCGTTCTGGTTATTGTAGGCGCTTCTTTACGGGGATTAAAATTTACAATACAATATTTTACTAATAAAATATGTTTTTATTTTTTATAATAATAAAGAATTTCGACCGGTACTGTACCAAAAATAAGGACCTGCGTTATTGGAACTACTTTATGGAATATCTTCAGATTGGTCAGAACACCAGGGAACTCCACGCCTCATACTTTTCCATTTTCAGCTTTACAATAAAATAAAACCGATAAAAGGTTTGTAAACAAAATTCCAGGAGCAGTATAAAGTGTTCCTGTGAGAGCGCAGCATAATGCAGACATAGGTGACAAATAATTGTGTGTGTACCCAAACAGCTAATTGTTAAAAAAAACATTGTCGAAAGTAATATTTAAATTATTACGGTATCCAAGATTTAAATAATAATTGACCGAATCAGTTTTGAAAGTAGAATTGGTAAGACAATCTAGGCCAGTTCTAATGTGTATAACCTTGATATAATGAATAAAATTGCTTTATTAACAGTTCATACAAGTATTAAGTATAATTATAACGTCTATTTTAACTGAAGTTCATATTGACAAGAAATACGTATTACGCCTACATGGTTTTGCAACGATTTCACTTAAAAAGACACAATGTTTATAAAGAGGCGCTATAACAATGTTTAATTTTTTGCTGTACATTGTTGTATATTATTCGTTTCTTTTTTCCGCTAACAGCGAAAGATCGCACTGACCCACTACCAAGGAGGACATAGAAGAAGAATTGGACAAATTACAGGCCTCCGTGATTTGAGGGTGCATCTAGAGATGCAATATCAAAAGAAAGTATCGATACTTTTACTGTATACTGGTATCGGAAAAAAGTATCGATACTGAAAAAAAAATCGAAAAGAATTTGCCGATATTAGTAGGTATCAAACAGAAGTAGCGAAACAAATATGACGAAAACATCAAAGAAATTAACAGATAATTAATTTCGCAGGCTCTAATGTGTATCTCTTTATTTGATATTAAAATCAAAACAATAAACTTAAAAAAGTACGCCACTAATTCTTACACACAGAAAGTAAGAAATATAATATGTACATACCAAAAGTAAATAACCTAATTTGTCAAACATTAGACTTTGAGAGATATAAATATGTAGGACGAAATCAGGAGTGTGTTTACAGCGTGCATTACAATTTGGTCATCTCGGGATGGTTTATTGGTACTTTTTTAGTAAGAGATCTCAGGTTCGAACCTGCTGAGGGCCGGCGGTAGTGCTGTTTAAGCTTAACAAAATAATTCATCGATACCCTTACGAAGTGTACCCTTCATATCGCGGGGTATCGGTGTTTGCACGGGGGAAAAAATTTGCCATCACGAAACGCTCTACCGTCACGGAACGCTCTAATGTTGAATTGATTACTTCTTATTTCTTTAGTGATTAATAAAATGTATTTTTGAAGTGAAAACGTGTATGGTAGCGGTTGACAAAACATGGGTATAAACACTTGCTTTCGCATCATGCTTGAATCCGTAATGCATGCCTCACAGCATGTATTGTACTTGTATATATCTAGACTGGAAGTGACTACTTCTAAACAGCTGATTTCGCACAATAGCTTCAATATCATTTCAATTGAGGTTATGTTTGTTGTTCTTGTTAATTTTAAAAATGTGTATTTTCTAAATTTGTGTAGTTAAATTATTTAATGTATATGACCTACACCAATTTTTGAATGCCAGAATTACAAATATTATACTTATTATTATACTTGCAGAGTATAACTATCATGTATAACTGCCAAAAGTAGGGTTATAAACTGATTAATTATTAAAGTCCCTTATATAGCCTAAGGTACTCAAATCCATAGTTTGTGACAGTTTTAGTTAATTTTTACGTTGTATACCCACACACACGTGGAAATTAATACGAAAATAATTTTCAAGAGTATGCATTTTTATAAAATTTTCATAAAAATAATTAAATCATAATAGTGAAAAAGTATACAGTCAGGCATGACAAAAGTAGTTACTTCTGTCGGCCAGTCCTGCACTGCCTAAGTTTTTTTACTAGTTCTGATGTTAGTGAAAGTATCAAGTAAAAAAATATTAGGTACGAAAGAACAGATACGTTACTCGTATCAGAGTATCGGTTTTCGTCACTAGGTGCTCTGAACAGGCTAGGAATTTACCATGGAGGAATTATGTATAGAGGGGTTGGATGAGGAAACTGTAGGTCTATGCCTGTGAGCAGGAGGCGAAGGCCCCAAGGATGTCCTGCCGAATGAGCCGGTCAGTGGACTGCTCCAACGTTTGAGGGAACCAGTCCACTAAACTTGAACACAAAAAGCTTAGTTAACAATAGGTCCTTTGATCGGAATGCCAGGGGCTACCAAACTTGTAACCTCTAACATCTAATCTAAATATAATCTTGCAATAAAATCAATTTGAGTAATTGCTTAACACGATTCACAGCAAATTCATTTATCAATTTCAAAACAATGTCCATTTACAATCCTAAATTATTATTATTATTATTATTTTGTAAATCTGACTCTACAATTATAATTAACGTTGAAATCTATATAAGTTAAGGTGTAACATTTTATTGTACAGGGTGTTTGAAAAAGAACTTCCTAGTTTTATATGAAAATTAAATGGTGAAATTAATGAAAGACTACATCAACGAGTACATACAATGAAAGAGAATACCTTCAAGTCTTTTTTAATGCTAGCTACACGTGTACGTGGGATCCATTTGTTGTCCTACACACGTCGAGACGATATTCCACTTCTCGCCAGGTATTCACCAATATAGCAGGTGTAACTGTCTCAACAGATGATTCTTTCCCGTAAATGGTTGCTGTCACGAAACTTTTCAGCGTGACAAAATTTTTTATGTGTCCCCCAAAAGAAAAAGTCAAGTGGAGTTAAGTCCGGGCTTCGTGGTGTCCAAGAGTTTGGGACCAGCTCTGCCTATCTTCCAAGAGCCGCGCGCACACGGTTACTGTAATGAGGTGGTGCGCCATCTTGTTGGAAAACACAAGCCATTTTCCCACCTCAATATATTCCACTTGGGAAAAACATACTTGTCAACATGTCACAGTATACGTCCCCGTTTGTTGTTCTTTCTACAAAAATTAAAGGACTCGATCTTCCATCAAACCGTACCAAACATTATGTTTTGTAGTCACATTGATAATGAATAACGACATGTGATGACTCTGTCCCCCCCCCAAATTCTGAAATTATGATGATTAAACTATTCCACTCACATGAAATGGTGTCTCATCAGAAAACAGAACATTTATCAAAATATTATTTTCATCAGTTCATGTATAAAGTTAACAGCAAACTGCAATCGTTTGTTTTTATTAGTAGGTTTAATTGCATGTAAAAGTGGTAATTTGTATTCGCGCAAATGAAGTATTTTTACCGCATCGTACGAAGTACCTTTAGGCACTCCTAATTGTATTTTACGTCTGGCCAATGACTTCTTTGTGTTCCGAACACACGAAACACGGATCTGTTCAACAGTAGCTTCAAAAGTTCTCGTTCTACCTGGCGACTTCGCTTTTAAAACACTGCCGGTTTCCTTGAAAGACTTTAGCCAATAATGGGTAGTTATTGCTGTGGGTGGTTCACCACCATACTCACGTCTAATATTTTGTTGTACTGTTATAACAGACTCAGTTTGCACAAACCAAATAATACACAGCGGAGAATCTATTGCACTGCACTAAACGCCTGAACTGAGCGCTGTCGCCGTTATCCTTACGGTCACGCAGGCCTGCCAACTGCAAGAACTGAAGTTTTGCTCCCAAATTTACGTGAGCAAAAATTAGACAGTTGATGAATTAAATACCTTAAACTAGAATAGTGTATGTAACTTTATACAAATTCTAGGCCACATTAAAAATAGGGAGTTTTTTTTAAACGCCCTGTATTTTAACCCAAAATGAACACAGCATCAGTCAGGGATCACTTTCGTAACAAATTCTGGTATCGATATTCATTTTGCATGCAAGGGTAACTATTACCTTAAGCAAACCTAATCGACGTAAGGTTAGGTTATGTTAGATGATGAAAAGTAAAACGATGAGCAGAAAAACCAAAATTGGTTTACGAGAGGTTTTGCTCAGTACAGTAAAGTCACTAGTACGAGAGAAAAAGTGACGAACCGCTCCATGAAAATGAACGTACTAGAATGATAATCGTTATTAGAGGTGTGAGCGTTCCCTGCTGTGGCATCTTGAAGCAGAGTTTTCAACTACAGTTAAACAGATAATAGTACTGTTTATTTTCTCAAACATCTCCTTTCCGTCCTTGCAGTTTGCAGCATTCATAGCGGCAGTAAGTTCAATTACTTGCACTTTAGCCGTTGATATTGAGCACGACCACCGACGCGGCTTTTATAATGGAAGCTGTTCACTTACTAGCACTTTTATATTGATATTGAGCACGTTTTTATAATGCAAGCTGAAGGCGTTTATAATCAATATGTGTGCAAGCAAGTGGTGTGTGTGTGTGTGTGTGTGTGTGTGTGTGTGTGTGTGTGTGTGTGTGTGTGTGCGCGCGCGCGCGTGGGTGTGTGCGCGTGCGTTCTACTAAATGTATATTTTAGTTTCTTTTTTGTGCTTAACGTCCATACTTTGTGTGCGCGTGCGTTCTACTAAATGTATATTTTAGTTTCTTTTTTGTGCTTAACGTCCATACTTTCTTCAGTATCGAACCTAAGATCTTGACGTTCGCAAGTACAAAGCACAGCAGACTTACCGGTGTTTCAACCACCTCGGTACATGCCATAATTTATAAACACACACACACACACACACACACACACACACACACACACACACACACACACACATAATTTGCGTCCTCAAAATATTCAAAAATTCAGAATCGGCGCACTTTTTATGGTCCCAGGTCTTAGCTATTAAATGATTTCTGCTCCAATAGCTCCAATTTTTCCAATTTCTGTTCATTTTAAAATTGGAATTCTTCCCGCGAGTTGTTACAATTTCTTAAAAGCGCATGCCTGTGACCCAACCGTTTAATTAACAGAGTACGTGTGTGCAATGCCCTCTAACTAAGTCATGCTCACCTCCTCTGGGGTCGTGACTTCTCAAACCCTCTTCCACTATCAGGATGTCTCCCTCCAACAACGCTACGTCTGCAAGTGGATCGACTTCGGCCTGAGATCCCGCCAGAGTCAGACGCGGGGTCTGCACGCTGTACTCGGCAAGGAGCAGTGAGATTATGTTGGCCACAGTATCGTTGGACATGGCTCCCAGCTGTAACAGAAAACACGTGGTCATATGTTTGTAAAGTATTTTCAACAACAAAATTTTCATTTGAAACGCTGACAATGAATTATAAAACTAACAAATAATCAGGGCACGCAGCTGTCTCGCTGACGTGATGGAAGCTAATTTCTACCGATGCATCGCGAGGTTTCTGTTTCAACTTGACGGCAATTTATTTCTGTTTGTTACTAAGTTTTAGCCAAACGCACTGACCGATTTTTTGAAATTTTGAACGAAATATCTGTAGGATTTTTTCATCACTTCCGTTTCAAGATGGCATATTCTGATCAAACTATGACGAATACAGTGCTGTCTATTTCCTAATACTGGCTGAACGGCAAGAACTGTCATAATTTCGACCACTTCCTGGAGAAAGAGAAAGAAATTTTCCAATAATCTTGAACCGGTAACATTTTTCCTAAACATTGCGGTTACCGTTTAAATTGGCGGAAAAGGTTACGAGCGTGTCAGAGCGCTGTCGCTGTGCGGAAGCCAGGTCTGCTGTTCTTTGAACTACTATAATTACTAGTAATTAGTAAGTAGTAGCTAGTACATACTACTTACAAATCCAATTAGCATTTAAAATTGCATTAAAAACACGAAAATTATTTTGAAATTTATTATTTTCAACAGAAAAAAGTTAATTTACGGAGATTCCAAAACTGATCACGATGTAAGCGTAAGATTTTTAAAATTGCGATTTCTTCGAAGATTTTAAATGACCGACATTTTGAAACGGCTGAACGGGTTTTGCTGGAAAACGAACCTATCAAACCTTTTGCTGTTTGAATCAATCAGTCCAAAATTGCAAACCATGGGGGTTTCAAAACACACACACACACACACACACACACACACACACACACACACACACACACACACACACACACACACACACACACACACACACACACACACACACACACACACACACACACACACACACACACACACACACACACACACACACACACACACACAGTGATCTGTAGGTCAGGTTCAACGCTCATTTCAAGATCCCGGGACTGGTGCTTACCATAATGGCCTCTCCAATAGCTCCAACTATTTTCCAGGAGAAATGCGCTAAAAACACGTGGCTAATACAAATGCTATTCCAGGCCGGTACGGTAATAAAATAAAATGATTTGCAAACAGTAACAGAAACAAAACAAAACAAAAGCGTGGGTTTATTAATGCGCATGTGCAAGAGGTTAATGAGCTAAAGAATTACGCTGTGAAAAATGCAAGACATATCTCTAGTTCCGTCCACTTTCTATACGAGAAAGTATGAATAATCATACTGTAATAGTACGATATGAAGAACGAACAAGAGCGCTAATTGCGGTAAATGACGCTGGCGACTCAGGGCGCTGCTGTAGCTCGTTAGTTGCGAGTATTACAGTACAACCATTCCTTCGGCGTCTGCATTCGTGATTAATCTGTGAGGCAGAGGATTGGAGCTTCTGACGTCACGATCGCCTGTTCTGAGCTTAACACGTATAGACGGTAAACCGAAGAAACAAAATATTCAGTTTTTTGTGTGTTGTAGCAGATATCTTCATTTTCAATTAGTCCTAATATTTGAAAACTTCAAGATGACCGCCATTTTGAAACTGCTGAAAGGATTTTCCTGGATTCGGTTTTAAGCATGTGTCATGTTTTAGTTCTGGATGTGATGTGAATTTTGAATTCATATTATGATGTTAAAACTAGC
>CM040184.1:40482406-40504906 GCA_022606455.1 Callitettix versicolor
TTTCCTTCAAAATACTCTCCTCCTGCATGAACACACTTCTTGCACCGTTCGTACAATTTTTGGAAACACTCCTGAAAGCCTTTTTTGGAAATTTCGTTTAGCCGCTTCGTCGCATTTTCCATCACCTCTTGCGAAGCAGCAAAACGATGTCCCTTCAATGTCATTTCAGTCGTGGAAACCACTACACAAATTTCACGCAATAAAACGATCGGATGCTGGACTTCCTTCATCTTCTGGAATTGTTTAATAAAATTCAATTTATATTTGTTATTGTTGTAGGGCCTCTTTACAGTTCTGCAACAATTTCTTTGAGTTTCGTTATTTACTTATTTATAAGATTTGTTATCTTTGTTAATTACTTTTTAAGTACGTTTATTTTATTTTGTTCTTCCTTTTATTATTTTTAATTTTAATTTTGTTATTATTGTATGGCCAATTTACAGTGTTACAATGTTATATAATTAATGTTATTTAGTTTTAAGCAAATATTTAGTGTTATTATATTTTGTTTGTATTGTTATATTTTCAAGATATATATAATACTGTCGGCTAGTTTTACATAAATAACTATCCCTAGTTGTTGCAATATGTTGGTTACTTTATTTACCCCAGCAGCAGGGTGTAGTCTAGCTGCACCTATTGAGAGGATTTAGACGTCCCTCGCGGTACCCGAGTCTAACACACACACTAACACTCACACTTACATTTAGGGAGGCGATAATAGCCTTAATGTGATGTGCTTTTAGCCTTAAAAAAATATTTTATTTGCCATTATTTTTATTTAATTTTTCTTTCTACAATAACTTTTGTATTCTTGATGTTTTATTTTAGATATTTCAATTTCGCGTAACGGCGATGATACGAGATAGATAGCCTTTATAATTATTCGACGTAAAAAAATCACGTATTGAAGATTGCACCAAATTAAATCTTGTTTTTTCTTAACGAGAACGAGAGATCGGCGTAAAGGGAAACGGTAATGATTACGGCAGTAACTGCGTCTCGAACCAACGTCATCGAGGTGAGCAGTTCAGTTTCGCAGCCGCTACCAACCACCGTCAAATTAAATCAAACAAGTAAGTTGTGGTCTTAAAAAAATTACGCTTGTCCTCCTCACGCAGTGCGATCCAACAAATTATATACGGACGTAAAATCACGCGACGAAGCCGATCCGCCGAATATTAATTGGTTACAAAATTGCGTGGCTTAATATTCGGTTGCCATTGTCCCCGATTATGCAAACTACACTCGCCCATGCTGTATATTTGCAACGTAATTGACGCCTTGCACTCTGGGTACAGTAAACGTGCAACACAATTTGCTCAACACAGGCTGTGTCCTCGCGTAACCGTCTTCTCAGCTGTCACATTATTGCCGAATTTCTTTTGGGAAAATGAACCAGCAGCCATGATGGTATGAGCACTTTTTAATGAGTAGTTAAATTTATTAAATTTATACGCGTTAGCAATTTCGGTCCGATTTTGATTTAAACACAAAACGAAAATCGATTTTTTTTTAAGTACCTTTGACAAGATAGTTAACCAGCGAAATTCGTTCAACAGTTTCAAAATGGCGATCATTTAAAATCTTTAAAAATTCATAACGTTTTTGTTTTAATATTTTTTTAAAAAATTTGATTTCATCATCGTAATCGGCGTTAAAAACTACATAAATTAGCATTTCGAAAAAATCCGTTGATTTTAAAAAATATTCTGACGGCTGTCAGGGTTCATTTTTTTAAAAATGTCTACGTAATAGATACAGATTTTTTGCTGATTATGGCGGTGAAATCAGAATTTCAAAAAGACGGATAAGGTAAAGAATACAATTTTTAGTAATTAGCAACTATCACGCCAGCGAGACAGCTGCGTGCCGCAATTATGTGTGGGAAGGCTCTATCTGCGATGCGAAAAGAAACGATGGCGTCTTTATACTGGAAAGCGAAGAAAAGGGATTAGTTGTTTCCCTAAATTTATTTACGACGATATTCCATTTCAGCCCAAGTAATATATTTTTATTTTAAAGTAGTGCTGTCAAAACATAATCGATGCACTCAGCTTTCTTGCTACGTGATAGAAACGAATTTCAAAAAAGCATAATTCTTTATTTTACCCTTTTTGAAATAGGGTATAGGCTACTGATTTCACAATCACAATCACAATCACAATCAGCCTTAAGATCTACATATATTGGCATTTTGAACTGTCAAAATTATGATAGTTCTTGACGTTCAGCCGTATTATAACAAAAATAGGCAGCGATTAAACCCGTCAACGTGAAAACAGAGCCCGCCATCTTGAAACGAAAATGAATGGGGAAAAGTTTTATATATATATATATATATATATATATATATATATATATATATAACTTTCCCCCATTCATTTTCTTTTCAAGATGGCGGACTCTGTTTTAACGATGATGAGTTTGATTGTATATTATTATGACGTTTGATTGTACAGTGTATCTTCGTATAAAATTTCAAACCAGTCGGTCTATACATTTGTCGGCCAAAACGCCGTGCATTTGTTTTCATTAATTGAAAGGAAGCCATTTTGAAACGAAAGTGAATATGAAAAAAATTGATGTATCGTTCGGGGGTTATACAAGGAACCTTCGTACCAAATTTCAAAACAATCAGTCATTGCGTTTAGCCAAAACTGCGTACATTTCTTTTCATTAAATTAAAGGACGCCATCTTGAAAATGAAGTGAATAAGAAAAAAATCTCAAACATACATCGTTCGGGCTTTATACAAGGAACCTTCATACCAAATTTCAAAACAATCGGTCTATGCGTTGGTCAGAACTGCAATACTAACCAAACGCCGAACGGTCGACTTGAAACAAGACCACGCTTTGCTCGCTCAATAGCTAACAATGTATTTGAGACTGAAAGGACAAAAATATCTTCACTAGTTTCGAGCACGCAAACTAAATACTCCTACCCAGTGTCATGTTTCTAGCTTTCTGTTTATACGCTAGAAATGCGTAAGCTAAACTTAGCAGAATCTGCGAGTGAAGTTCACCCGGCCACAGTCTCTGCGTAAGATGGCGGCATACAGGTTCTTATAAAACACAGGGGGATGTCCGATATGGGCTACATGAGTGAGACCCGATGTCCGAAGGCCGCTCGACACAAAAGAGCCAAACTGGCCGGCTTCCAAGGTCATTCTTTGAGTAAACAATACATGCCTGGGATTTGCAATTTGATACACTTATTCCACGTGGGCTGCGCGTTCGGTTTTTTATAATTTCTTAAACAAATCTTTCTCAGGCGCTCGAGGCTATAATGATATTGGACATAAAATTACTTAAAAAAATACGTAAAGAATGTGCCGCTACAACAAATCAGCGGCATATTTCTGGCGCCTATACTAGTGACATCTCTAACATTTAATTCATTGTTTTTAAAACTATTGAATGAATTAATCAGTTTGTATGGTTACTATTGCACTGCTGCCTTGTAGATCTATTGTGCCCCGTTTCTCTATTCTTGAAATAATCAGTTACTTTCTCCAGTACTAGACTCTTCATTACGTCTACGACTTGGTGAGGATTCAAGGTGGGTAACTCTCCCTCTTCTAACTGTTTACTTCCCTGTTCCCTATTGAAGTGCTTAAAATTCTCATTCAATTTTCTTTCTCTTCACCCTTATTACAAAGGTTCCATTTGACCAAACGTTTTGTTGTGCGGTGAGAGCCAGCTCATTCTATTTTATATTCTTACATGTGGAAACACCCACAAGTAGCTAAGGAAATGAGGTCCGTCCATACAGAGCCCTGGCAGCATGGGTAAGGTAAACTGGAAGTCGCCAGGTCTCCCAACGCTCCGTCTGATACACCAATAGGAAAGTGCAGTGAATACAGAATAGATTCTGTAATCATTGTAAAGTTTCATTCACTCCATCAATACGGGTTGTTTAATTCTTTTAGAGTTAGCCAAGCTATATAGAGTAGTAAATGTGTGTAGTAGATGAGTGAGAGTAATATGGAGCTAGAGGTACGATCGGATTGATGACATCGGGGGAGGGGTCGGGGACTGACCAAAGTAAATCATGAGCAGGGAATATCAGACAGGCGACATGTGTGTACAACAAGAATTAATTTTCATTAAACTTAAACATTAAACGAGGGTCTGACAGACGTAAATCTTGTGCAGGTAACATTTGTCAGGTGAGATTTGCGCACAACCAGAAGAATTAATGTTTGATGAGGTGTCTGACCAAGGTAAATCTTGTGCAGGTAACATTTGTCAGGTGACATTTGGCACAACCAGAAGAATTAATGTTTGATGAGGTGTCTGACCAAGGTAAATCTTGTGCAGGTAACATTTGTCAGGTGAGATTTGCGCACAACCAGAAGAATTAATGTTTGATGAGGTGTCTGACAAAGGTAAATCTTGTGCAGGTAACATTTGTCAGGTGAGATTTGGGCACAATCAGAAGAATTAATGTTTGATGAGGTGTCTGACCAAGGTAAATCTTGTGCAGGTAACATTTGTCAGGTGAGATTTGCGCACAACCAGAAGAATTAATGTTTGATGAGGTGTCTGACCAAGGTAAATCTTGTGCAGGTAACATTTGTCAGGTGACATTTGGGCACAATCAGAAGAATTAATGTTTGATGAGGTGTCTGACCAAGGTAAATCTTGTGCAGGTAACATTTGTCAGGTGACATTTGCGCACAACCAGAAGAATTAATGTTTGATGAGGTGTCTGACCAAGGTAAATCTTGTGCAGGTAACATTTGTCAGGTGAGATTTGGGCACAACCAGAAGAATTAATGTTTGATGAGGTGTCTGACCAAGGTAAATCTTGTGCAGGTAACATTTGTCAGGTGACATTTGCGCACAACCAGAAGAATTAATGTTTGATGAGGTGTCTGACCAAGGTAAATCTTGTGCAGGTAACATTTGTCAGGTGACATTTGGGCACAACCAGAAGAATTAATGTTTGATGAGGTGTCTGACCAAGGTAAATCTTGTGCAGGTAACATTTGTCAGGTGACATTTTGCACAACCAGAAGAATTAATGTTTGATGAGGTGTCTGACCAAGGTAAATCTTGTGCAGGTAACATTTGTCAGGTGACATTTGCGCACAACCAGAAGAATTAATGTTTGATGAGGTGTCTGACCAAGGTAAATCTTGTGCAGGTAACATTTGTCAGGTGAGATTTGCGCACAACCAGAAGAATTAATGTTTGATGAGGTGTCTGACCAAGGTAAATCTTGTGCAGGTAACATTTGTCAGGTGAGATTTGGGCACAACCAGAAGAATTAATGTTTGATGAGGTGTCTGACCAAGGTAAATCTTGTGCAGGTAACATTTGTCAGGTGAGATTTGCGCACAACCAGAAGAATTAATGTTTGATGAGGTGTCTGACCAAGGTAAATCTTGTGCAGGTAACATTTGTCAGGTGACATTTGGGCACAATCAGAAGAATTAATGTTTGATGAGGTGTCTGACCAAGGTAAATCTTGTGCAGGTAACATTTGTCAGGTGAGATTTGCGTACAACCAGAAGAATTAATGTTTGATGAGGTGTCTGACCAAGGTAAATCTTGTGCAGGTAACATTTGTCAGGTGAGATTTGCGCACAACCAGAAGAATTAATGTTTGATGAGGTGTCTGACCAAGGTAAATCTTGTGCAGGTAACATTTGTCAGGTGACATTTGGTGCACAACCAGAAGAATTAATGTTTGATGAGGTGTCTGACCAAGGTAAATCTTGTGCAGGTAACATTTGTCAGGTGACATTTGCGCACAACCAGAAGAATTAATGTTTGATGAGGTGTCTGACCAAGGTAAATCTTGTGCAGGTAACATTTGTCAGGTGAGATTTGCGCACAACCAGAAGAATTAATGTTTGATGAGGTGTCTGACCAAGGTAAATCTTGTGCAGGTAACATTTGTCAGGTGACATTTGCGCACAACCAGAAGAATTAATGTTTGATGAGGTGTCTGACCAAGGTAAATCTTGTGCAGGTAACATTTGTCAGGTGAGATTTGGGCACAATCAGAAGAATTAATGTTTGATGAGGTGTCTGACCAAGGTAAATCTTGTGCAGGTAACATTTGTCAGGTGACATTTGCGCACAACCAGAAGAATTAATGTTTGATGAGGTGTCTGACCAAGGTAAATCTTGTGCAGGTAACATTTGTCAGGTGACATTTGCGCACAACCAGAAGAATTAATGTTTGATGAGGTGTCTGACCAAGGTAAATCTTGTGCAGGTAACATTTGTCAGGTGACATTTGGGCACAACCAGAAGAATTAATGTTTGATGAGGTGTCTGACCAAGGTAAATCTTGTGCAGGTAACATTTGTCAGGTGAGATTTGCGCACAACCAGAAGAATTAATGTTTGATGAGGTGTCTGACCAAGGTAAATCTTGTGCAGGTAACATTTGTCAGGTGACATTTGGGCACAACCAGAAGAATTAATGTTTGATGAGGTGTCTGACCAAGGTAAATCTTGTGCAGGTAACATTTGTCAGGTGACATTTGCGCACAACCAGAAGAATTAATGTTTGATGAGGTGTCTGACCAAGGTAAATCTTGTGCAGGTAACATTTGTCAGGTGACATTTGCGCACAACCAGAAGAATTAATGTTTGACGAGGGTCTGACCAAGGTAAATCTTGTGCAGGTAACATTTGTCATGTGACATTTGGGCACAACCAGAAGAATTAATGTTTGATGAGGTGTCTGACCAAGGTAAATCTTGTGCAGGTAACATTTGTCAGGTGACATTTGCGCACAACCAGAAGAATTAATGTTTGATGAGGTGTCTGACCAAGGTAAATCTTGTGCAGGTAACATTTGTCAGGTGACATTTGGGCACAACCAGAAGAATTAATGTTTGATGAGGTGTCTGACCAAGGTAAATCTTGTGCAGGTAACATTTGTCAGGTGACATTTGCGCACAACCAGAAGAATTAATGTTTGATGAGGTGTCTGACCAAGGTAAATCTTGTGCAGGTAACATTTGTCAGGTGACATTTGGGCACAACCAGAAGAATTAATGTTTGATGAGGTGTCTGACCAAGGTAAATCTTGTGCAGGTAACATTTGTTAGGTGACATTTGCGCACAACCAGTAGAATTAATGTTTGACGAGGGTCTGACCAAGGTAAATCTTGTGCAGGTAACATTTGTCAGGTGACATTTGCGCACAACCAGAAGTATTAATGTTAGACGAGGGTCTGATAAAGGTAAATCTTGTGCAGGTAACATTTTTCACACGACATTTGCGTGCAATACCTAGCGTGCAGGCAAATTGATAAGTAGTAGGACACCTATAAGGTAAAATGCATTCATTTTTAAGATAAACATAAAAAATATACTCGTATATTATTTGGACGTGTCAACCAAAAACATTCTTTTGTTCACGAATCGGTTTTTTACGTAAAAGTTCACTAAGCTGAGAAACATTCGCCATGATAAAACATTCTTAGCAGCATAGAAAAATAAATCATGCGCACATCAATCACTAATCACTTAGAATTGCATCACGATAATGAAAATTCCAGCGCATAAAGGAACCTCGCCCAAATCCTCCGCGCCCCTCTGCCATTGTCCATAACGCGCAAACTTTCTACTTCCCTGAACAAGTCTTTACGGTCAAGTACACGCACTTGTACAAGAACAATAGAATATTAATTACCTTATGCTCGCGCACAGATACGCTGATTGCGTTGTTTGTAATCTGTGACGCATTCACGCGGAGATTCGTCCCCATCAACCGCCTGTGTTTGCACGTGTGCTCACAGAGTCGCCTTGGTGGTCCGGCTAGGAGTGCCGAATATCTGCGACGTTGGATTGAGTAGCTGCTCTATAGAAAGCTGACTGAGCCACTGACTGATTAATGCGATCTTGTGGGCGGGGGCGGTTGGTTGGATGATTCAATTTAAAAGAGGGCTGCCTAGGGGATGACAATTTTTCAAATAATAGCATCAAAAAGTAGCACTATTAAGCTGTTTGAGACTTAAAACGCATGTAAAATAAGTGTAAAAATTTACTCCATTTCAGACAAAAAAATCATTAATTTTCTTAGATTTCTAATTTTTAAAACTTTTTGCAAAACTGGTCTAATTTACATAATTTCCCCTCTTCTTAATATATCTACTTATAATTTTTTATACTAAGCAAGTAAGTCCAGTTAAACGCCATAATAGTTTTTCAATCAAGTTTTGGTCAATTTTTAGAGTCGAGAATATCCTTCTGTTGTTACAGTTAATGCAGGAAGAGAAGAGAAAACCAACATAAAATATCTAATTGATTAACCCCGTTTTCACCCTCAGTACAAGCGTTACAAAGTGCACAAACGTACATAACTTCATGTACATACACAGTTGAAATGTGGCGGGTTTCGGAACCCTCAGAGGCCTTAAATGTCTTTGGCTCTTTTCCTCGAAGCTGCGATACTTCCACTTTAATGAAGTCAAATAGGATATTTTACAGTTTTTATATTATTTCTTTTGTTTCGGGAGGGTTGGTCACCCCTTCACCCCTCTTTAATCTGAGTCTGAGCGAAGATAGGCTGACAATTCGCAGGTCTTGATGACAGAATTAAAGCACATGACAATACAGACGTTCGAAATGTTATTTTATTGAACATTTCTAAGCAGTTAATACTTTCTCACTGTACAAAGTTTAAAATTTGGCAATCGTGAAAAAAATCAATCTTAAGATTTTGGTGGAGCTTGAATTTCACGGTGATCATGGCTCCACTTTCACTTTTTCGATGTAATTTTAAAACTTAATACGTTAATTTATGTAGATTTTATTGCTAACAAGATTTTCAAATGATTATAAGACCAAAAGAAATGTTAAAAATCGCTTCCAACACGTCAGCGAAACACTGTGCTTAGTGAAGGAGTTTCTCCTCATCTTGAGGACCGATTCTTATGCTTTAAGATTTAAGCTTCTGCTAGACACATCGCATAATCTCAACCTTGGGCGTTACTCGGCGGTAGAAGAGATTGTAGGCCTAACCGATTTTTTCCAACCTCGAATTACCAAGCGTCGAGTCCCGGTCCAATTCTTTAATTAATATCTCAAAGCGATATTATCATTATCGTTAAAAAATTGTTTCTCTCGCTGAGGTTAGGCCTGCATACGAATTTCTAAACACTAACACCAACGAATATGCTATGTTACAAGATAAGACCGTGTTCAACAACCGTACTTTAGTCATTTCTGTTTGTCCAACGGACAACAGAATTGCAACAGTCATTTCTGTTGCAATAAACGGAAAGTAGTATTGCAAAAAAAAAAAAAAATAAAATAAAATAAAAACAAAATATGCATTGCCTTAGACTGACATCCAGAACAGTCAAAAAGAAAAACTAAGAATTTAGATTTGCTTAATTAACAATCACAGAAGGGTGTTTAGTTGTTGAAAATGGATACTGTCAAACTGTTCAAAATTTCCGAAAGCAATTTTCATAGAAACTGTTATCATGGTAACACTCACACCCGGGACATTGAAATGCGCAGACTCGGCAACCCCAATAGCTCATTTTGTTATATAAATTAGCTAATTAACCGAGCGAGGTCTCTTTTTCAAATCGACCGTTCAAAGTTTGGTTGTGTGTTTGTTTCTTACGCAGTTTTCGCCAAACGCACTGACCGATTGTTTTGAAATTTGGTAGGAAGGTACCTTGTATAAAGCCCGAACTACGTATATGTACGATTTTCCCCATTCACTTCTGTTTCAAGATGGCGACCTGTGATTTACAATAACGAGTGTACACAGTTTTAGTCAAATACAGTGACAGATTGTTTTGAAATTTGATACGAAGATACCTTGTACAAAGCTGAAAAGGTGTGTGTGTAAGATTTTCCCTATTTACATCTGTTTCAAGATGGCAGCCTTTGTTTTAACGTTGACGAGTGTACGCATTTTGGTCAAACGTATTGACCAATTATTTTAAAATTTGTGTGTGTGTGTGTGTGTGTGTGTAATATTTTCCCTATTTACATCTGTTTCAAGATGGCGAACTTTGATTCAACGTTCAGAATGTAGTTGCTGGTTATTTCCTGTAACACTGGCTGAACGGAAAATCTATCGTAATATATGACAGTTTCACGGAGAAAAAGCATAAAATTTCCACTAAAGTTATTCCAGTAACATTTACCCTAACTATTGGCGGGAACAGTTACCGGTTAAATTGGCGGGAAAATTACGAGCGCTTTGTATACTAATTAAGAATATACTGCGAGGTCTGCTGTTCGTTTAACTACTAGTTATTAGAGATGGTAACGATATCACAGAACTTCTACTTTTCACAGATAGTCAAATTCACATATTTATCTAACAGTGAATGGCTGAGTTCAACTGTTACTAACTGTGAACTGTGAACTGAAATCTCCGAAATCTGTTCAACCAATCAGTGCTCCTAGTTTCTTTTATTTCCGCTAAGATCGTGTCGCTTTGCCCTGCGCATGCTAATGAGTTCACAGTTTGGTCCTACCTAACTACACACTAACAGTGAACTGTGAAATTTTCAGTTCACACTTTTGTTAGTGCGGAATTACTGACGAGATAAATACTGATATTGCTAATTGCGCGCGCACAGTTGTTTCCCGCCAGATTTAGCTTGTTGTTGGTATTATTTATTTAGTATAGCGGATGTTTTTTGCACAAGTAGTTTTGTGTAGAAGAATTGTGTATTTGTGTACATAAAATACCTGATTTTGTTTGTTTTTTCCAGTTTTTGCCTGTATGAAAAAGCAATAGCTACATAACAAGCCAGCCAGATATTATTTCACAGTTCACAGTTTAATTTAACAGATACTGAAAATATCAGTATCAGTTTTCACCTATAACAATATTTCACGGATAGTATCACCTCTACTAGTTATAAACGAATATTTGATGTAATTTTATGTGGGACACTCGACTGTAAGTGTCCGCACTACAACTGTTACAGCAGCGTATATCGTATACTACTCGAGTTAAAAACATATCCGAGACAAGGAGGCTGCGTGAGAAACGTTTATCATCAATGGCAGGGCGTATTGCGAGCACTGTAGGACAGGAAGGGCGTACGTCTAAGCATGCACATTATCGCACGTTCACACGCCCTAGGTCCTCAGCTGTTGGTACGCTATAGCCAAAATACGTCTCGGTGACTGGCAGACACGTGTACGATATTTTTAGATGAGACCACTGCTGTAGCGAGAGAGTCATGTTTTAAACATCCCAATTGTAGGCCTGCAGTTACGAGATATTTTTACAATCGATACAATCGACCATCGTACAACAAAACAATCGAGTCATCCATCGAATCCCAGTCGATTGTTGATCTGGTTTTTAGCGCAATGATATCCTTTTCTTTTACTCGACATCACAAATTGACAAGAACAATTCGTTTTTTTAGTCGATTGTAAGTGCGAATTATTAATATTAATAAAAACAGTGCATAAAGCACTGTTAACAAAAATTTGTAAAACAAAAATCGTACATCAAATTTTTTACAGTCATCACAAAAAAACTTCTTTTACATGCATTACTTCAGCGTGATCCAAGAGACTATCTTCTGGACTGAAAAGAAATGATATACAAATAATATATGCACTAATAATATTAATAAACCACTCACGCAGAATTTAATTAAGAAGCAATTTATTCACTTTATACTTTAATGCAATGTATAATAAACACAAATTTGTACATACAAAAACAGCCATTACTCATAATTAAATTTACCTACATTTTTATGGTTTATAAGAGTGGTCCAAACCTAACTTAAAGGGTTGTAAACAACACCCGTTCCGATTGCAAGTTGAGATTTACTCGATTGTTTCGTTGACGACTAAGGCCTACTTGAACTGAACAAATAAACATGCAAGTGTAGGCAACAAGAGGACTCGGCGAGCTGGTGAACTCAAATAGAAAAACAATCGGCACGTGACGACTGACAAGTCCGATACAATCGAGAAGCACCCAGGTGTTTGAGCTATTACATCAAAACAATCGAATAAAACACATCATAATCGCGCATCACTGGTGATGGGTAAAAGCTCTAATTTTATTTAGCAGCTGTTATCTATTACTGCTAATCATAATTTAGCAGTTAAAAATAACAGATACAACTGCTAAGTGCTTTTCTGGACTCTTAGCAAGACAGGCAGGAGAACAGCTTAAATAAAATATTTACTTTATTTTTCATTCCTTACCTTGACAGCTGAAATAATGTAAATAACAGTAAAGATGCAGTTGACAAGTTCTGTCCTATCCTACCTACATTATTAATCTATTCATACGTAGTTACATGAACAGGATAGGTAAGTCCCACGGAGAAACCGTGTGTAGGTTGTGCAGGACACATAATCCTTAATTGTGAAGCTCTTGCTAGTAGGAGGCTTTTAGAATCCAGGTTGTAACAGTCAGTGGATTGTTGGTACTTACTAAGGGCATCAATCTGCTAAACTAGTACTCAAGAGGTTTAGTTGCACAATAGATCTGTTGACCGCAGTGCCTGATGTTGTATTATCCCTTCCTCTAGTTTGAATCTAATATAATCTTATCTTATGCATACGATTTGTTAATAAAGCACTGAAGATTATAAAATAATATTATTACATTAAGATTAAAGATTCAGAGGAATGAACGAATTGAATTAATCGCAAAACAAATTGTGCTTGGTTTGTTTGGACGCACTGTCAAGTAATATGAAAAACATATTTTATTGTCAACATAAGAACTGAGTTACACAACCTAGTTCCGCTTACTAACACCTAAACAACCACGCTAAAAATCCCGTACTTCTCTCGAGGCTTTAAAACAGTCAAAACCTGAGTAACCTACTTCACTCCCGTTAACCAATACTCGCTTCCGATTGGTTCGCAGTGTACGCGTATCTCAGGTCTATACTATGCTAGTTACGTTAGCATTTAACACAGCAGCAGTGTTCCATGGACCCTCCTATTTAACAGTTAGCAGTTCAAGTTTTTTATCTTTTATTATTAAGTGGGTTAATGCTAAAACCATTTAACAGCTAAGAAATAACAGATTGATAAATAGCAATCCATGTTTGTTACTTTGGCCAAAACAAACCAAACTAAAACGTATTTATTGAGACCATACTAGCAGTTCAAAGAACATTAGACTTGGCAGTATATTCTTAAGTAATTAATATACTACTGACGAGAACATTCTGTACATACAGTATGACTCTGCCGACAGATCGTGCGTGAGAAAGTTAGTGCAGTGTACAGTGTGCAGCAGCCTTGACGACACCGTAGGCCTACAACTTACGGCTCCGTTACCGCGGTGCGGCGGAGCTACAGTCGAGCGCGCCGTGTAAATACGTTCTTTTATTGTTTTACTCCTGGAAGGATAACGGTCATCGCGGAGTGGATACGCCACGCCAAATTAATACCATTACCTTTGCTTCCGTTTAACTCTGTTAATAGGTCAAGCGTGTATTGGTAGACGTACACGGTACAAGTTACAGTTCCTGGAACGGGCGTGACTGACTGGTGACTGGTTCCACAACAGGTTGGAACCGCTGTGATCCTACAAGTTTCCGTAAACGCGAGCGCGAGCGCATGTGTGTGTGTGTGTGTGCGCGCACACATGTTGTGAAGACGGTAATTACAAAGTAGTTATTACTGACAAAATACATCAGCGCTTGTGACTTTTCCGAATTTAACTAGTAACCGTACGAAATTTACGAAAATCTTTATGCACCAACGGGGCATTGTCATGCAACAAAAACCAATCGTTCCTGCCCATATTTTAGGTAGTTTTCATTTAACTGCATCTCGCAGCCATTTCAGATCTCTTTGTTAACTGTTTTCGCTTCAGGAAAAATTCGTAGTGAATCAAACCGTGGAAAAAACACCTTCAACGACTTTTACCTGTGCTTCTATCCAAGCAAAACCTTTCCTTTCTTGGTGATGCTTCTGATTTCCATTCAGCAGACGACGTTTCGTCTAAACGTCGTAAAGGAAGCACCATGTTTTTATCACCTGATTTTCATCTGTTTCCACTACTGATGAGATTGAAAATGAAAATGACATTGAAGGGACATCGTTTTGCTAATTCGCAAAAGGTGATGGAATCTGCGACAAAGAGGCTAAACAAAATGTTTAGAAATAGTTTTCAGGAGTGTTTGCAAAATATTAAGAATGCTAGAAGAAATGTGTAAGTGCATGAGAAGAGTATTTTGAAGGAAAAATATTATACGTACTTTCGATAATTGACCGTATAATAAATTTCCATTGACCGATTCCGGCAACTTTTTTAACCCTACCTCGCATATATCCAGTACGCTCTCTTTTAAGGTCCCAGTACTGGTTCTCCACCATGATGACCTCTCCACTAGATCATTTGCTAATAGAAATTTGTTAAAAAACTGTCTTCAAAATTTATTATAAAAATCTTATTTTAATATATTTTCTAAAAAAATACACTACCAGGAGGTTGCCTTGTACAAGCTAATATCCGGTAAGCATAAATAAAAGTACAGATGTAAGTATATCTTATCAAACATAATTAACAGCGTCTTACATGAGTGAACGTTAGCCGCATATACGTAACAGAAAGTACATATTGATTTATGTAACTCAGTTGCAATCAGATAAACAGTCATAGAAACTAAAGTGCAAAATGCAACTGCGTTTACGTAAAAATCACGTAAGAGTTACACAAACTGCAAAGAATGTTACATGACTGTTAAATTAACAAGAGGAAAAGTATGTTCTTCTTAATAACACACGTCTTGTTTCTTAAAATTTCATATTTTAATCCTCAAATCCACTTACTAGGAAACACAAAGTATTTCATATATTATTACGCAAAGCATTCCGATCGGTTTTGTACAAAAAATAAGGATCCGCTTTACTGAAACTTCATATACGGGGTAACTACAAGTAGGTCAGAAAGCCAGGGAACTCTCACGCCTCATATTTTCCATTTTAAGGCTTTACAATAAAATAACACCGACTTAAAACAGATAAAATGTCTGTAAACAAAATTCCAGTAGCAGTTTAAAGTGTCCTCATAAGTGTGCAGCACAATGCAGGCATAGGTGACAAATAATTATTTGTGTGTTTACCAAAACAGCTGATTGCTAAAGAAAACATTGTTGAAAGTAATATCGAAATTATTACTCTACCGGAAACTTACCAATTATTGACAGAGTCACTTTTGAAAGTAGAATCGTTAAGGCAATCTAGACCAGTCCTAATAAGTAAATTTTATTTAAAAAAAGATTCTGCTTTTGGTAAACAGTAAATAATGTAGCATAATTTATTAGGTATGTAATGAAAAATCTAGTTATATTAGGTCTCTTTGGAAATATTTCAATAAGGTTAAAATACAGTCATTAATTTTATAGGTTTTAAATAAGAAAGTAGAACATAGTAAGGCCTACTGTATTAAATAACCTAAATATAGTTAATGCATTGCTTTATTATCAGGTTATACAAGTATTAAATATAACTATAACGTCTATTTTAACAGAAGTTCATATTGACAAAAAATAGTAGGACTACATGGTTTTTGCAACGATTTTACTTTGAAAGTTATGTACAGTAGTCTTAGAATACAAATATTGAATTAAATATCAGTGTATTATTTGAATTGTTTTATTTACAGAATTCATGTTTTTTACGTTCAATTACAGATAGCAATTTTATAAGAAAAACATCTTAACCTCTTTTTCTTTAGATAACTATAGGTGACAGAAATAATTAATTGTGTGACTACAAATTCAGCTGATTGCTAAAAAAACATTATTCAAAATAATATTTAAATTATTATTGTACCGAAGACTTAAAATAATTACTGACCGAATAAGTTTCGAAAGTAGAATCGGTAAGACAATCTAGGCCAATTCTAATAGACCCTATGCGAACGTCATTAAATAAAAGACTATACTTTTACTATGCTATGTTTAAAGTAGTAAACAGTAAATACTGTAGTATATATAATTTAAATATGTAATGTAAAATCCAGTATATATTCATTTGTAACTATTCCAATAATGTGCAATGTTAGAATTCAGTCATTAAATTTTTAGCTTAAAGTTTTAAATACGACAGTAGAACAAAGTAAGGCCTATTGTATTAAATAACCTAAATATAACGAATGGCATGCTTTAAAATAATTAAGAACTTCTTGTTATACTGTAGATTATGCGTTTCTTTTTCCCACTAACTGCAAAAGGTCGCACGGGCCACTGGTAACTCTTATTTTCCCTACACGTGAGATCAGTTAACCAATTTTATATTACTTCACACATTTCACTTCACTCTTTGGTTATGTTATGATCGCTTTCTTTTACTGTTAACGAATTTCCATTGGACGAGTTAGGCTAGTGGTGTGGCCATCGTAGTAAGATTACTAGTCACCCCAAAAACAAAACGTAATAGGCCTACTGGAAATGATTTCAAATAACATTAAAAAGCCCCCATCCTCAAAACATACGTGAGGCAAAACAAAGACAATGGCTGTTGTGTTGTTTTCAAATATTTATGTTACTGTGACTGTACATGTTCCATAACGTGATTTTTAAATAATAGTAACAGTAATGGCGTTGCACGTAATACTTCATAAGAACTTTATCAAATTTTACAATTTTGAAGCAATTCTTTATATATTATTAGTCTTAATCAAATTAAGCTTAATTATATATATATATATATATATATATATGTATATAATGCTGGAGTGTATTCCTCCTCGAAACGCCTTCAAATCTTAAAATCATTTATTACCTCTTCCCCAACCCCATATTTTCCTTTCCTAAAACCTTCTATGTCTCAAAATCATTTGTATACACTCTAATATCGTTAACAATACTAGTTAAGAAATTCTGTTTTCTAAACAAAATTTTAATGATTTTTTTTCAAAAACTTACTAACGATGATTGTCTTAACACTAAAATCGTTAACACTTCACGTTAACAATATACCAAGATTTAAAAAAAAAACATGTTTTTTACTCGCGTAGTAGGATTGGCTTAAATGAAAAAACTTATTTTTATTTTAAACACAACACAAAAATAGAATCAACGATAATGTGTACATAAATCCACATAACAGTAACATAAAATACAACATGCCTTGTTGTCAATTGTGTTTCCTATTTAGTTAAAGTAAAAAAATTAATTACACGAATTTTGTCTAATAGGACAAACTATAACATGCGTGCATTTCCCTACTATTTAAATGTTACAATAACCAAATAAACTAAAGTAAATTAAACAGTCTTGTTCAAATATAACAATACCGCACTAACACGACGCACTTAAGCAAAGCCGCTCAAATTGTATCACCCGATGTCACTAGCACTACCCCTGGTGGAATATTCGGAAATTAGACTAACACTCCACTGAATGACCTTGGTAATACTCACATATCGTATTGCCAACTGTTAAACATTGAATTTCCGCCAGTTTTGTGTTTTGTTGGTTAGATTGTTTCGGCAGAATGGGAGGTTATTCCAGGAAAAGAGCTTTTAGTACAGTGAAGTTAGCTTGGCCAATTCTAAGAAAGTACATTGTTACAGTTTGTTCTAATGTAAACAAAAAGTGTTATTATTTTTAACCGGGCATTTTATGTATTTGCAACTAAACAAAGCTTAGTAAAATGGTGTTTATGGGGTTGTTTATTAGCAAATTTCTATTGGAAAAGTGAGCTATCGGAGCACCACCATGGAAAGACCCGGTCCCGGAACCTTAAAATTGGTTCCGATCTTGACCTCGTAAATCACTTTTTTTGTGGGTAGTTAAAATTTATATACACATATTGAAATTTGTATCTGCATAATCCCGTTTGCAATTTTACTCCGATTTGATTTGATTTTGGTAACACATTGGACAAGTTTGTTAACCGGTAAAATCCGTTTCAACAGTTTCAAAATGGCTGCCATTTCAAATATTTTAAAAATTCATAACTGTTTTTCTTAAAATTGTTCTTAAAATTGACTTTACTGCCGTAACTCGCGTTAAAAACTGCAAAAATAAGCATTTTGAATTTTCAAAATCCTTTAAAATTTAAAAGGTTCTTCACGGCGGTCGGGGTTTATATTCGTATTTATTTTGAGTGTATAATTCGAAAGACTAACATATGGAAATTTTAATGCTGATTATGAAGGTGAAATCAGAATTTCCAAAAGGGTAAGGAGAAATATTTTTGGAAATGCGCTTCTATCACGTCACCGAAGCAGCTGCGTGACACGATTATTTTAACATGTAAATATGTATTCCAGTTTTATTCTGTTAGTATAGTGTCATATGTACGCTACTGTATTAAATTATTGTACTCAATCTCTGTCTTAATAAATAAAAACTCTAATAACGTAACGTGAAACTTATTACAGCCTTTTATCAGCTGTTCAATGAAATTAGCTGATCCTTATGAATTAATATATAAAACAACTGATCTTTTACAATAACTACCAACATTAACGATTCATTTCATATATTTAAATCGGTCAAATTTCTCCGAAGCTTTTGTAACGTAGTGGTTATCACGCGTGCCTCACGCGCGCAAGGGCTCAGGTGCGATCTCCGACGGAAACACAGAAATTTTTAATGATAATTTATTTGAGACTTACGACGCGTAAAATATACTGTTATATATATATATAAACATGTTCCTCGCATCATGCGTCCCGCAAACATGTTAAACTATGAAAACACTACCCTAAAGCCATTTGCTTACAAACACAACGAAGACCCTACTACTATCGTGTATGCTTATGACGTTAGCCCTTAGTTATGGCAGCAGGCCACAGTGTCTCGAATACAAACACAATGTATTTCTTATTCCGAACTCGGTCTTGCTTGGCATTGAGCTATTCGTATTTGGATGCACCTCGCCGGAAACAATACACAAGTATAAAATATTAATATGTCAAACACAAGAGCTGCAGACAACCGAACACAGTATTGTTCCTCAAGCTTTCGTAATACCTGAAGCTGGCCCACTGCTCACATACTAATCGTGAACGCAGCTGTGTCGCTGACTAAAAACACGTATCATGTTTGAGAGCTTGTTGTGATGTTTTATTTTGCGGGACGCGTGATGCGAGGAACATGTTTATATTGTTATATAACAGTATATTTTGCGTCACAAGTCTCAAATTAATTATAATTAAAATTACTGTTTTCGTCCGGGGGACCTAGCGCGCGTGATAACCACTACACTATGGAAACTTTGAAGAAGTTTGACAGATTTAAGTATATGAATGAATCGTTAATTTAATTTTGGTACTCTATTAAAAAATCAGTTGTTTTATATTAATTCGTAAAGATCAGCTGATTTCATTGAACAGCTGATAGGCTATAAGTTTTAGGTTATGTTGTTAAAGAATAGCTATGTTAATATGTCGTTTATATTAATTCGTAAAGATCAGCGGACTTCATTAAACAGCAGGTAGGTTATAAAAAGTTTCAGGTTATGTTGTAAAAACTAGCTATGTTAATTTGTCGTATTTTTGAACAAATTATCCTAATTTAAATTAAAAAAAAGAGAAAACATGATACATGATTTTTATTTTTAGTTCAATAACTGAAATTTTTCTTATAATATTACATAGCACTCTAGTTAGGACACTAATAAGCTATGCGTTTCTAGGCTAAATTAATACAATAATTACAGTAAAATCTCTCTACTGCGAAACTCTTTATAACGGAAACCTCTCTATAAGGGCAAAATGTGTTGGTCTCTTTCTATTCCTGTAGTCAAAACATGTATTAAAACTTTTTTTATTGAAGCCAACAAAATCCCAGCAATCTCTATAGCGGCGAAACACGTGCACACTTCCTACTCTTCTACCGTATATCTCAGTATGCCGACACGTCATTCGAGTGTTAAAAGCAGTGCGTAGTGCGTCAACTAAAACGATTATTTTGTGACTAGTACATTTTACAACTAGTGACGTACAAACAGAAAATTTTATAGTTAGAGTTTTGTGTGAGTTAGAGAAAGGTGTGAAGCAAGTAGATATTTGTCGAAATTTTAATTTAGCTAGTTCTTCCGTTGCACAATATTGAGAAATAAAAATAAAATAAAGGAGGCCTATAATGAAGGGAATAACTTCAAGAAAACTCGAAAGCCAGAATTTGAAGAAATTGATGAAGCAATTCTGCAGTAGTTGCGGAAAAATATTGCCTTTTCTTCACAACTACAGTGTTTATTCGTACAACATTATTTTATAAATAAATAATGTTTTCTACGGCCAAAATTTTCGATGGCGTAATTTGCTCAATCTCCCCCGTTCTAGTCACCTGTGCTCTAACTCATACTCCTCTCACTCATCTACTGAAGAACTAGCTTACACAGTTTGGCAAACTAAAGCTTAACTATGGAGTGTATGACACCGACCTAATGATATATCAAACGGAGCCCTGGCGACCTCCCAGTGCATGCGGAGCTCTGTATGAGCAGACATTATTTCCTTAGATAATTGGGGGAACCACCTGAGTAAGGATGTTAAATAGTGGGATCCAACTGAAAATATATTGCGGCCGAATTTCCGCAATGTAAGTCAAGAAAAAAAATTGAAAAGGAATTAGCAGAGCTAGCGTCTACAAGCATTTCGATAACGAACTAGGGAAATCAGAAGGATGGGAGCTAATCCTAGACGTTATGAAGAGACTAGTACAAGAGAAGGCGCCGTAACTGAGTAGCTCACGAATATACGGAAGGGGCACAATAGATCTACAAAGGACGCAGTGCAACAGTAACCCAAGGTCATTCACTCAAGTTACAAACCGGTTAGTAAATTCAACCACAAACCGATTCAGTTTTGCGTAGTAACTGCATTTGCATTTACCCTTAATTACGAATTAAGAAGTGAACTGTATCCGGAAAAGGAATTGACCGTTTTTTACTTTTCTGTTAATGAAAATGCAAAAATTTTGCTTTACTTTTATTTCCACATCCAATATTTTAACGAATTTTAGTCGGTGTTAGCTCTTGGAGCTGCCAGTAAGACCTAGTAATGGAACCTTGAAATGAGTGACAATCTAAACTCTAGATCACAATTTGAGGAGTCGCGCGCGCGCGCGCGTGTGTGTGTGTGTGTGTGTGTGTGTGTGTGTGTGTGTGTGTGTGTGTGTGTGTGTGTGTGTGTGTGTGTGTGTGTGTGTGTGTGTGTGTGTGTGTGTGTGTGTGTGTGTGTGTTAAGATGTGTGTGTTAAGATGTGTGTTAAGATAGCAATCTATAATTCGCGCCGATTTCGGTCCGACTTGATTTAAACTTAGCACAAAAATCGTTGTATGTACATAGTTTTAACGACACCTCAAGAAGTCATCAAAGGTCAGGGTTGGCGCCAATGTCAAGGTACCGGGTCTGATGGCCATTCAATAGTTCAATTTTCCAGTGGAAATTCACTAAAAACCGATTGCAATAAACGCGTTGCTCATGTTTAACTGTTAAACATAACAATGTACAGTGTGTGACACAACTCCGGTTGCAGGATTATGAAATGCGAGATGATACCTGCCCGCCTTCCTATCCTTTCACAGACCTTGAAGACCAGAGCTATTAAAGTAAAGGTCGTTGAGGCGGCTGCACACGGTCGCCGACGGATCAGCTGAGTGTGGACGGTAGTTCTTGCCGATTTACTTTTACATTTTAGGGCATACAGCTATCTCGCTGACGTGATAGAAGCGAATTTCCAAAAATATTTTTTTAAATCTTACCTTCTTTTGAAAATCTGACCACCACCATAATCGACATTAAAATCTTCATAAATATGAATTTTAAAATTTCAAATTACATTGAAAATACGAAAGTGAACCATGACCGTCGTCAACGAATCCTGAACACTTAAAATACTAATTTACGCAGTTCTTAAAGCCGATTAAGATGGTAAAATCATACTTTGAAAAACGATAGACAAAATTTACGAATTTATTAATGATTTCAAATGCCCGCCATTTTCAAACTGTTTAAACGTTAAACATTTTGCTGGTTAACAAACGTGCCCAAGCTATTATCACATTTGGTTTTTTTGTGCAAAGTTTGTATCAAATTGGACTAAAATTGCGAAACTGAGTGTGCTAAAACACACACACACACACACACACACACACACACACACACACACACACACACAATCGTTCAATGAGTTGTCAAGAATAAAAAACTGAAAAATGGACCTAATTATTCAAAACCAGTTCATCACATTTCATTCAATATAAATCACATAGAAGGTTTCACTAGTTAAAGTATTAAATTTGAAAAGAATTTCACCGACGAAAAAACTCTTCGGTGGTCAAAGATCATTTTATTATTTTTTTTATCAAGTAACGAATATTACATTTGCATTTTTTTAAAAGTATATGACATTAGTTATGAACATAAATGATTTTTTGCCATTCATTTCTGTTTCAAGATGGCGGCCTCTGATAAACGATGTTGAGTGTACGCAGTTTTGGCAAAACGCACTAATCGATTATTTTACCATGTATAAAGCCCGCAAGACGTATGTTTTAGATTTTTTCCCATTCACTTCCGTTTCAAGATGGCG